>ML431138.1:0-39579 GCA_005239525.1 Nicotiana knightiana
TTATGTTGACTGGAAAAGAAACCTTGATATTGTCCTAACTGCTGAAGGTTACAAATTTGTAATAACTGAGGAGTGTCCATAAAAACCTGAAAATGCTACTGATGATCAGGTTAAGGCCTATGACAAATGGGTTAAGGCTGATGAGATGACGCGATGTTACATTCTTGCCTCTATGGTGAGTGTTTTGCAACATCAACATCAGTCTATGAGGTCTACTTACGACATGCTTGAAAGTTTCAAAGAGATGTTCGGAAAGCAAAATCGTGCAGCTAAGCAGACTGCCATGAAAGCCCTTTTGAACACCAAGATGGCTGAAGGATCATCGGTCAGGGACCATGTTCTGAAGATGATGAGTCTTCTGAATGAACTGGAGGTCCTTGGAGCCTTGATTGATAAGGAGTCTCAAGTTGAGATGGTCCTACAGACTCTGCTTGACAGTTTTCAACAATTTCGCTTGAACTATAATATGAATAAAATGGATTTTATCACTAGTGAAATTGTTGAATGAGCTACAAGCGGCATAGTCTATTATCAAACAACAAGCTCCAGTTGTGGCACTCAATGTTGAGAAAGCTTCAGTTTCTAAGTCGAAAGGCAATAAGAAAAAGAAGAAGGCTCAAAAGGTTTTGGCACCTGGTGGTGCGGCTGGTGTGAAAAATCCCAAAGGCAAGTGCTATCATTGCAAGCAACCTGGGCATCACAAGAAGCAATGCCCTGCCTATCTGGCAAAGTTGAATAAGCAAGGTAATTCAAATTTAAATGTCGTTACTTGTTTAGCGGTTGTTTCTACCATGCTTTGGTGTGTAGATTCGGGAGCCACTAATCATATCTGCACTACTTTGCAGGGGTTTCAGGAAACGCGACGGCTAAGTGAGAATGAAATTTGCGTATTTCAAGCCAATGGCGAGCCAGCACCAGCTTTAGCTTTAGGAAATATTAGAGTTTCGTTTAGTAGTGACAGAGTTTTAGATCTAAACGATGTTCTCTATGTACCTTCTATTAGAAGGAATTTAATTTTGGTTTCGAAAATAATGGATGCTGGTTATAATGTTTATTTTGCTAATAACTATGTTGTTATTAAGTTTAATAAACGTTTTATCTACACTGCTGCTAGAGTACATGACCTTTTTATTCTTGATATATCTCCTCGTGTGCTACAACAACCAAAAGAATTGAATAACATTAATCTGCCACATAAAAGAAAATGTATTTCTGAACTGAGTCAAACTTATTTGTGGCACTTACGTCTATGTCATATAAATCTATATAGGATTTCAAGATTGGTCTCTGATGGACCATTGAGTTCATTGAAAGTGGAGTCACTACCAACATGCGAATCATGTTTAGAAGGTAAAATGACCAAGAGACATTTTCCCTCAAAAGGAAATAGAGCCAGCGATAAGCTAGAACTAATTCACTCTGATTTGTCTGGCCCTCTGAATATACAAGCAAGAGGTGATTTTGAGTATTTTGTGAATTTCACAGATGATTACTCAAAATATAGATACATTTATCTGTTGCAACGTAAGTCTGAATGTGTTGAGAAATTCAAAGAATTTAAGACGGAAACGGAGAAACGACATGATAAATATATCAAAACATCACGATCTGATCGTGTTGGTGAATACCTTTCTGCGGAATTCATAAAATACTTATCAGATAGTGGAATTACATCTCAATTATCTGCCCCAGGAACACCACAACAAAATGGTGTGGCAGAAAGAAGAAATAGGACACTTATGGAAATGGTTAGATCAATGTTAAGTTATTCCGATTTGCCTTATTCCTTTTGGGGATTTGCTTTAGAAATAGCAAATTACATTCTAAATTTGGTTCCTTCAAAGTCAGTACCTTCAACTCCAGTAGAATTATGGACTGGGCGCAAGTCAAGTTTACGGCACATTCGGGTTTGGGGTTGTCCAGCACATGTGCTGAAAGGGAAAGCAGATAAATTGGAATCAAGGACAGAAGTGTGCATTTTTATTGGATATCCAAAAGGAACTAAAGGCGATTTGTTTTATTTTCCCAAAGAAAAGAAGGTAATTGTTACGAAAAATGCCAGACTTTTAGAAGAGGGCTATTTAATGAACCATATTCCTATAAGTAAACTAGTTTTACAGGAATTAAATAATGGAATAACTAAAGACTCATCTCTAGAACGTATCCCGGAAGCCAGTATTGACATACCACTGCACTATCGTAGTGGGAGAAATGTCAATAGGCAGCAGCTTGCACAAGAGCAATTGCCTGACATCTCACTACCCCAAAGTAGTGGGAGTAATGTTGAGCAACCTCAGATTGTTGAGCAACCTCAGATTGTTGAACAACCTGAAAATGTTCTGCAGCCTGCACTCCAGGAAGAAGTTAATGATATCCCAGCACCGCAAGGTGTGGAGGATAACATTGAGGCTTCAGTTCCAGAAAATGATGTTTTGATTCAACAACAAAATCAGCCTCCACATGTAGTGACTAGTCGTAGTGGGAGAATTATTAGAAAACCTCTCTGGTTTGCGCTCTTGGAAGAATCTTATGATAGAATCCCTGAAGAGCCCAATACAAAACCTATTAATTACGACGAAGCACTACAGGATACAAATGCTGATAAATGAGTTGATGCTATGAAATCTGAAATGGAGTCCATGGATTCCATGTACTCCAATCAAGTCTGGGATCTTGTAGAACTACCAACTGGAGTCAAACCCATTGGTTGCAGATGGATCTATAAGAAAAAGATAGGAATGGATGGAAAAGTGCAAACTTTTAAAGCTAGGCTTGTTGCAAAAGGGTTTACTAAAAAAGAAGGGATTGATTATGAGGAAACCTTTTCGCTAGTAGCCATGCTTAAATCCATTAGGATTCTCTTATCCATTGCTGCTCATTACGATTACGAGATTTGGCAAATGGACGTCAAGACGAATTTTCTAAATGGAAGTCTTGATGAGTGCATCTATATGGCACAACCAGTTGGTTTCATTAAAAGTGGAAATGAGCACATGTTGTGTAAATTAAAGAAATCCATTTATGGATTGAAACAAGCTTCTAGAGCATGGAACACTTGTTTTGACGCATCGATTAAAACCTTCGGTTTTAATCAATGTGAAAATGAGTCTTGTGTCTATAAGAAGTGGGAAGGAGATAAAGTTACATTTTTGGTTTTGTATTTAGATGATATTTTGCTCATAGGAAATAATGTGATCATGTTGAATTCAGTAAAGGAATGGTTGTCTTCACGTTTCGATATGAAGGACTTGGGACAGGCAGCACATATCCTTGGGATCAAGCTTATGCGAGATCGCAAGCAGAGGATATTAGGCTTGTCCCAAGCACTTTATATTGATACTATTCTCACCAGATTTAGAATGCAAGATTTCAAGAAAGGCTTTTTCCCTTTTAGACATGGAATCTCTTTGTCGAAAGATCAGTCCCCGAAAACGACTGATGAGATAGAAAAAATGAAGGTGGTCCCTTATGCTTCTGCTGTAGGGAGTCTCATGTATGCTATGCTATGTACTAGACCTGATATCTACTTTTGCAGTTGACATGGTTAGTAGATTTCAGTCTAACCCTGGACGAGAACACTGGACTGCTGTTAAGCATATAATCAAGTACTTGAAAAGGACTAGGGATTATATGTTGGTGTATCACTCATGTGATCTTGCACCCATTGGCTATACTGATTTAGATTTCCAGTCAGATAGAGACTATAGAAAATCTACCTCAGGATATGTTTTTACCTTAGGAGGTGGAGCCATAAGTTGGAGGAGTATCAAGCAATCATGTGTTGCTGATTCCACCATGGAAGCTGAATATGTGGTTGCATCTGAGGCAGCTAAAGAGGCTGTTTGGCTAAGGAACTTTCTAAAAGAGCTTAATGTAGTTCCTTCGGTTCAAACCGATTGTACTTTATTGTGACAAGAGTGGTGCAGTTGCAAACTCGAAGGAAACAAGAAGCCATAAAATGAGTAAATATATTGAGCGTAAATATCACTTAATTCGGGACATAACTCAAAGAGGTGATGCAAGAGTGTTGAAGATTGCGTCAGAGGACAATTTGGCAGACCCGTTTACGAAGAGCTTGTCACAGAAGACTTTTGACAAGCATGTAGAAGGAATGGGTGTTAGAGTAGTAGACGCATGGTTGTGGGTCTAAGTGGGAGATTGTTGGGATATACTATTAACCATGCGGTTTAGACATAGTATTTTATTTTATTCTTTATGGAACAATTATATATTTAATTTATTCAATTCAATAAAGTACTATTTTAAATAGATCATTTGTTACATGTGTGTCCTTTTAGTTATGTAGTAGACAATTTAGTGTATGGAGTCTTAGCTCATGCACGGAAGATTAAATTGTTGGTTCTCATAATTAATAAATTTTGTTCACAATCAAAGATATTATTGGACAAAATATCTTGATGATTGTAGCACAAGATTATAGTATAATTTGTCTTGATTATGGGAGTGGTTTTACTCCGACTTCTTGTGCTAGTATACTCAGTGTATATTGAACGGACCAAGTAGAGAAAAGATGTTTTTGTACTGAATTTATAAAATATTTTCTCTAAAAATGAGCTTATACTCCTAATCTTGATATAATTATTATGATCAATGTAATTTGTTTATTGTTTTGATTTATCAAAAGGTACGACTCTATTCCGAGTTAGTGTATGCCTAATAGATTGGACAATAACGAATAACATTTGTGAATAATAATTAGTTGATAGAATCCTTGACTCGGTTTTGAGTTTGATGATACCCCTTTATATAAGCTTATAAGTTTTCATGTGAAAACCCGGCCGGTGGATTTTGTATCCGTCACATGAAATAGTTTAAGCGGAATTGTAAAGGATTTAATTAGTTGATTAAATTAAATTTTCAGTGATTTAATTTGATTAACTGGTATTTGAGATCTTAACATGGGGAGTTAAAATAAGTGTTATTGAATTTTCGAAATTCATACTGAGGAGTTCAATTGCAGTTTTTTAGTGGAATAAATTGCAATTAATTATAGTAAGAATTAATTCATGCTAATTTCGAATTAATGCTATAATTGGTAGCCTCTTGTTATTTCTGTGGTCTCTGCTATATCCAGTAAAGACCTGGACAAGACTTGGGAAAAAAGTCATCCATTAGAGTTAGAGTAGGATTCTAGTTGTGCAAGTAGAATCCTACACGTTTTTGAAAGAGAATATTTTCGGCCAAAAATAACTCTACTTAAGGAGAATGAATTTCACCTAGTTTCAGAGTTGTATTATTTTTTTCCACCCAAAAGCAAAATCGTCCAAGGTGTTATTAGGCATAGCAGAAGACTGGAGCCTTGGATTCTTGCTGTTTGAAAGCTTTGTCCAACGATTTCAAGAGGTTAGTGCTTCTAATCTTGTGATTATAGCATTGTCTAGTTTACATGTATTAGATTCCTAGTTTGTTTGGTTGATTCCGCTGCGCATGTTCTAACAACAGGTACTACAAAAACAAGGCAAAAGTTTGACATATGCAATATGCTTCACTAGACCTCCAAAAGAAATTTAATATTTCTTAGGAATATTAGGTGGAATGCATATTTAAATGAAAAGTAATCTATTTTAATTTTTTTTTTCATATTTTTCGACCACGGAAAACTATTAATCAACAGTTGTACAATGTTAATTCTCTTCTCTTATTTTTTTTAAATTTTTTTATCATTTCTCTAGGCTCGATATGTCTTTCTTATTTCAATAAGGCATTTGCAAGTGATCCCAGAATTAAGATCTACGAATCAGTGGCGGACCCAGAATTTTGTACAAGCGGATTCAATCTTAGAAGTATATGACTTTAGTCGTAAAATAGTAGTTGTCAAGTGGGTTCAAATAAATATTTATACAAAATTTACACAACTTTAATCCTAATTTATACATATACAAAGTATTATTTTTTGATGAAGCGGATTCAGTTGAACCCGCTAGCCACCACTTGGGTTAGCCAGTGCTACGAACTCCCAGTCGATGAAGACATCAATATATTAGGGGGCGATGTGCACAAATATCCACTACGAGAAGTTGTCTTTATTTTAAAGCCACTGTTTAAAATGTCTTTAGTCTTTAGCCACTGCTTTAATAAACTTTAACTGTCCGGACGAAAATGCCCTTATGCTAATGTCCTTAGCTTTTAAACATAACTTCAGGACTCCAGGACTACATGTCCTTAACTTTTGAACTTGTAACTCTAAGTTCAGGACTTCAAGACTACATGTCCTTAAATTTTGAACTTGGAACTCTAAGTTCAGGACTTCAGGACTACATGTCCTTAACTTTTGAACTTAACTTCAGGACTTCAAGACTACATGTCCTTAACTTTTGAACTTCGAACTCAAACTTCAGGACCAAGTTTCCTTAACTTTAGTACTTATAAGTCAAAGGACTTGTAAGTCTAAGTTAAGGACCTATTGTCCTTAACTTTTGAGCTTGTAACTGTAAGTTAAGGACTGTCTGTCCTTAACTTTTGTACTTGTTAGTCTAAGTTCAGGACAAAGTGTCCTTAACTTTTGAACTTGGAACTCAAACTTCAGGACCAAGTGTCCTTAACTTTTGAACTTGTAACTGTAAGTTAAGGACTGACTGTCCTTAACTTTTGAACTTGTAACTGTAAGTTAAGGACTGGCTGTCCTTAACTTTTGAACTTGTAAATGTAAGTTAAGGACTGTCTGTCCTTAACTTTTGAACTTGTAAATGTAAGTTAAGGACTGACTGTCCTTAACTTTTGAACTTAACTTCAAGACTTCAGGACTACAGTTATGTGTAAATGTGTACATATACAGTATAATGATGGTATTTAATGGTGTATAAATTTACAATAATATTTTATTATGTATTAGCATAATAATATTGAAGAACAAAGGTATCTTCGACAAATATGTAAAGAGACCATCTATGTAAAAATTTCATCACAAATAATGCTTCACATTACGAAACCTGAACCAGAGTACTGGGCCACCACATATGCGCAGGCTCTACTACGTAAAAATGGCATGGGGTTTGGGAAGAAAAGCAATGGAAGAAAGGGTAAAAATATTTTCTCATATTAATTTTAATAGAGTAGTGGATATTTTTGCTCAACATTAAAATTGCTGGATAAAAAATAAGTACCATCTTAAATTGTGGCTACCCTACGCCATTTGCATCGATCAAAATATGCAGTACTCTTAGTGGTAACCAAGAATGCAAGGCATGCCAACAAGCTCAATGCAAATGGAGATTAGTACTTTTTAATTTCACTTATTTTAAATTATTCGTTAATTTACTTTAATATACATTATATTTATATGTAGACCAATAAATCTATCTCTTTTTCTCATTTTCCGCCCTCACATTTCGTTTATTTTATGTTGAGAAATTTCTAACAATAATTAGTAATTAGAATAAGAATAGAAGGTGGGAGGACTTACATATAACCAGAAGTGTGTAATAAAATTGATTATAAAGTACATCTAAATAAAATAATAGATAATATTAGCAGTATTATCTATAATAAAATAACAAAATATTATTTGTGTTTTGTGAGCATTGTCTAAATATGAAAGGAACACAAGCGGACTCATGTTACATATAGCATTAACTTCTTTTCCTAATTGACAAGATACTTTCGCAAGGACTCTGTCGCCGTAAAACGAAAAAAAGATGTACTTAATATTTTAATTTGGCTTTGTTTTTCTGTTTTATTTTCTTCATATACTTTTTCCTTATAAAATTGGTTTACAAAACTTTTATATGTAAATATATTTTTGTTTTAAATTTTGGTGTTATAAATTTTTTATTTTTTCTACATAAACTTAATAAAAAGAAAACGATATATGATCGCGCGATGTGTGAAGCCAAAAGTGTAAGATTAAATTACTAAAATACCCATCAAAACCTAAATGACCTTTTTACCTTTACTTAAACACTATTTATATAATATTTTTATACTAAAAAGTAAACCTACCTTCAATTTTGTACTCATGCATCTTATAATAAATACGTAGGGGTAATAATAATAGCCATTATAATGGTGCTTGAAGATGTAGAGACTGAATGAATACTTTTAATACATGTACATATATAGTATCACTTATCTTTGAGATCTATTTTAGAGTGTATGAAGAGTTCTCTTGCATCTGCCATAAATTGAACTTATCATTGCTTTAGAATTTTCACATTTGTCCTTCAACATTAACCCTTTAAAAATTAAATTAATTCTTCAACATTGATGTAGAAAAATGTAATTATAAATTCAGTTTACGAATTTAAAAAGAAAAATAGTATATATATAAAAGTGAGAAGGGATATAAAAAGTTAAAAAGTGAAAACCTTATGTGGTAAAAATCTTACTGGGTACTTTCTCTCTCTTGATTTGTAAGTTCATCTCTTTTTCCAACCTTTTAAAGATATAGAAGTTTGTATTTGTAACCTGCTATCTTCATAATAATGCTCTTACTGCTAAACAGACTAGAAAATGGAACTACTTCTATGTGACTTTGATTCAGAACTATAACCATATAAATATAGAGCTTCAGAAAATTTCACGAACCAGGAAACTAGGGTAAGTCTCCCTGAATCAAGTTGCACCAGATGAAAATTTTGGCAATAACGTACTTAGGAAACCTTGAAAACAGTTCTTCACTGAAAGAAACTTTAACAAACTGTGCCTTTATTTCAACAAACAGAGACGTTTATATCACCAAATCATATACCATTACTACAGGATTCTGAAACAGAGAAAGTAATGCACAAATTCAATCCATATGAAGTTAGCCTGCATATTGAACGATCTTTTTCTCCAGCAAATTCTTGTCAGCGCCTACTACTCTGTCAACCTCCTTGCCATTTTTTATGAAAAAGAAAGCTGGAACACTACTGACATTCCATCTTGAAGCCGCATCTCTTGCCTCATCTATATCAGCCTTAAGAAATGCAGTTTTTGGATATTTCTCTGCCAAGCTTGTGAAAACTGGAGAAATGAAACGACAAGGCCCACACCATGTCGCGGTGAAGTAAAGGACAGCTAGACGCGATGCTCTGGAAGCAGCATTTAACTTTGTCTCCAGTTCGCTCACAGAATGGATACCAATAATTTTTCCTGTATATAACAAACAAGTAAACGATTGCATAAATATGTATGCTATTCTAAACCTCTCAAATGAAAATTGCACTACTTTGCAGCACGAAACACACTTTTATTCATCACCTAACAAGTGATTGTTAATGGAAACCCAAATGACAAATAACACATGAAAACAAGAGTGAAACAAATTCTCTAGAGATTAACATAACAATGCTCAGGATATCAAATTTTGAAAGGCAGAGAGATACTAAAAGACTTAACTTCATCAGACAACATGAAATTTAAGTTACAAAAATTACATGCTCTTTAGCTTCAACATATAACCAAATGTTCAACAGCTTCTACAAAACATCATCTAGCTCATAGGAAATAATGTGATAATGTTGAATTCAGTAAAGGAATGGTTGTCTTCACGTTTCGATATGAAGGACTTGGGACAGGCAGCACATATCCTTGGGATCAAGCTTATGCGAGATCGCAAGCAGAGGATATTAGGCTCGTCCCAAGCACTTTATATTGATACTATTCTCACCAGATTTAGCATGCAAGATTCCAAGAAAGGCTTTTTCCCTTTTAGACATGGAATCTCTCTGTCAAAAGATCAGTCCCCAAAAACGACTGATGAGATAGAAAAAATGAAGGCGGTCCCTTATGCTTCTGCTGTAGGTATTACCAGCAGCCTTCTTTATAGTTTTCCTTCTCCCTTGAATCAACTATCATAACCCACAAACCCAACACCCTCCCCGGCTTCCCAGCGGTCACAAGAGCATTTCCCACTTTTCTCCATGATGATGAGAACTACCAACCTATTGGCTGGACATGGAATGCTCTTAACACTTCAGCAATCTCCTTGAGATGATCTAATATCAGGGAAATTCCTGAAAGGTACCTAAGAAAGCCTAAAGAACCAGGGACAGATCTCACAACATGCAATTGTGTGCATATAGAACAAATATCTACATGATATCTTCACATCATCCATAATTTCATATCCGCGTTACCTAAAGGTGGTCATTTACCAGTTGACATAGTAAAATGTGATAGTTCTTACAAATTACAGCTGATTATAGATGGAAGCTGACTAGCTCAATCAAGAAGGTTGAAATATGGTGATAGGTATTTTTCATTGGTTGGTGATCGTGCATACCAGTCTTGATGTTCTTATCACTTCATTCTAAGCTGTGTTTAATATATAGTAAGTAGATAAAGAAAAACCTGGATAATCACAGGAAGAGGTTGATAGAGATATTAATTACGAGCAATAATCCATTAACAAAAAAATGATGCGATATTTCCAAAGTCATATTATAATAATAAATGTTGGACACTAGTTTAACATACGGATTGCTAAGAATGAAAACTCGGTCACAACAGACAAAAAAGAAATACGCTAGATAAACTTAAATGCAACCATCAACTATTAAATGAGTAGTCAACTCGAATAACGAAATCTTACCACCATTTAAATCAGAAGCAGAGTCAGGATCCTGCATCATTTTATTTTTTGGAAGAAAGAGTAACTCATCAGAAGAAGAAATTGAATCTATAAACAAAGTAAATAGAGGGGCTGCAGAAGAGAAACAGTAAAAAATCAGAAATACCAGGCCTACTCAGTAATCCAGATCTAGGTCCTAGTCATTTTTTGCCACTTGACTTGCACCATGAATGAAAATGCGATTAAATTCAATCACAACACTTGAAAAAACAACGAGAGAAATATAGCATCTCATTTTAACGGTGTGTACCAAGGTAAACTAATGTCGTATTTTTGTCAGCAATTTCAGTCCCCCCTTCACCAACACCCTACCCCCAGGAAAAGAGACATAAGGTAAAGGGTCAATTAGGAGTATGGATCCAACTGGATGCTAACTGAGATTAGCTATGAGGAGATAACAAAGCTGCCCAAGACAATGAGAAAACTAAAATGTTGATTGTAGAAAGAAATTAGCTCTTTTTAATTGTCACGGCTACCTTTTAGAGTGGGGGCTAAGCAGGGCAGATGGAGCTCAAAAATGAGTTACTGTCACCAACCAATCAAAGGATGTATATATAAAGGATATCGGCTTCAGGTGCAAACTAGATTGAGGAGTATTAACAGATGCAAAAGGCTGAAGCCCACGGAAGAGCACAAACAGTGAACATAATTCTTACTTCAAAAGCCACCTTATCAAAAGAAAAAATCTACTTCAAAAATCACATTGTGTGACTGGGGGGAACACAAAAATAGACCGTAGAAAACTTACAGAAGCATTATGTTGAGATTGTTGTTCTTTCTTTTCATCCTTTTCATAAGCTGCCTGCAGCGCAATACAATGTCAAGATTAAATAAAAATCAGCTTGCTAATCACGCAATACATTTAGTACACTAAAAACACCTTTTCTTCTGCTTGACGGCGCTGTCTGTCACGCTCAATTTTCCTCTGCTTCTTCTCTTGTCGCAGACGCTCATATTTTCGGCGGTGCTCTTCAATTTTACGAGCATTAGGTTCAACCTGCCATATTTACAGCCAGAGAACTTGTTAGATTTAAAGTTTAAGGGTATGTTGGGGAGAAGTAATGTGCACAAAAAGAAGTTTGAAGATATGACCTTTTTAAGTATCTCGGCAATCTCCTCATCAAAATCTATCGTCGATGCCACATGAAGGTCGTTAGCTGCCTCTTTCCATAAGCCCAACATTGCCCAAGCCATACCCCTTACTTTGTATGCTTTTGCTGAGTCAGAGTTGATCTTTAAATGAAATGATTTAAGTTTCAGTAGGAATCAAGATGCAATCACAGGAATATAAATGAACCTAAAATTTCATTTCTAGTTAATGAAACCATGTTCTGAAATTTCTTCTGAGAAACCTTTAACGCAGCATCAGAATCACGGATCGCGGCGTTGGGTTTTTTCAGCTTATTGAAGACACTACCTGCATAGACATTAGTGTTTGTCAAAAGACCACTTGAATGACATGATACCGAGTCCAAAACTTTAAGATGGTAAATATGTCAGGAAATAACCTCTTGTTGCGTATAATATTGCAGAATTTGGATTCAACAAAATAGCTTCTGTTAAATGATTTATGGCTTCATCAAGCTTGCCTGCCAGGAATATACAGTTCCAGTAAGGTGTAACTTTCCCAAATTAAGATTGTAAAAGAAGGATCTATATTACTCATTTAGGTAAAGATTAACGTGCCTTCAGATAATGCATCAAGAGCTTTAGCTTTTGATGTTTGAGCAGCATCTCGATTTTCTTCAGTAACTTCACCTGAATAAACTCCTATCTGCAGTTAGACGATCAAAAAGAGCTCATTAAATCCTTAAGAGTTAAGACCATGCTGAAGTTGAATCCACCTTAACTCTTCATCACAGACCTGTTGTGGAGGATCATTGTCAGGTTCCACAGTATCAGTGTTATCCAACTCAACATCAGACTCTATAATGTCCTCATCCAATTCATCAGGATCTTCATCTGCACCTTTTTCCTGTGAAGTCATTGCTCGGCATTAATATGAGAAAATAAACTACATTTCACCATTTCACACAGAATATCATGGTTTCTAAATCTTTAATTTGAAACCATGCACAAAAGTATGACCACTTTTTCAAAATATCTTAGCTATACCAAATATCATAAGAGTATAATAGATCCTGCTAATTTACTTCTTCAAAATAGAAACTAATCTCTACTCCACATTGTTGAAGCAATCATAAAATTTTTGCATGCATTGAACTAAATCTTTGGTCTAAAACAGAGAGCTTCAAAGAACCAGATGTATTAACTTAGCTTATGTTAGTGGGCAAGCCCAAGCTAGAGGACCATAATAATGGTCTTCCTTATCAAATATATTAAAGTTGTGGGCGAGGATGCTGTTCAAAAGTTGTACCATTTGTCACTCATCCCCTAATTAGTTGGTGTACTCACCCAGCCATCCAAGCACAATCATATATTTAATATTTATATGTACTGATGCACATCAACGAGTATATCTCTCCATGATTCTAGAGCTATTTTCTTCTCTTTTTGATATGGTAACTACTACCCCCAAATCCCCTTTGCTCGGGGACTAAAAGTGACCCTTTTCCCACTTTGCTCCCATGGCGACTCGAGCTGCCGACCTTGTTGGCAGGAGAGTGCTTTACCAGTAGAGCAACCTCACTTGTCCCTAGAGGCCATTAATCTAAACCGAAAGATGATGGTAGCTGAACTTGCAATTTTATGGATGAAACATGGCATTCATGCATCATTGAATTGTGATGTTTACACCAAACCTCAGCTGGGACTGCCTGAAATCTTACATGAAACAGGATTCACACTGTTTAACTAGATCTCCTATACTGTGGCTGTTTTACGAGAAACCAATAATCAACATATGGGGTGCTGCTTTCAAGTAGCTTCAGCCAAGTACGGCCAGGATAATCCATGAAGCTAGCTTCAGCCTACATGACGAAAAAATCTAAGAAAGAATTATGTACCTCCAGCTATAACTAAATAGGGAGATTTAACATTTGAGTAAGCCAGTCTTAAAAGCTAGTAAAGTGGGGATTAAAATTCAGAATGGTTACCGTTATGTTAATCAATAGAATTTATTATATGGATGAAATATCAAATAAGTTGACGCAAGCTAATTTGTTGAAAAGAGATTAATAAAAGTATCTTCTTTAGACTGATACAGTAGTATTTTACACAAAAACAAGGGTGTGAAAATAAGGAATTGCTGAAGCGAGTAAAAGGACGAATTGCTAGCGGAGGCTTACAGATTTAACGGATGTAGGAACTCGAGCACCCAAGCTGAAATTAATTCATTCAACAAAAAAGTAAAACACAATTTATTAACAGTTGGTTCGTTCAAGCAAAGCCCAAGAATTTAGAAAATAAGATTAGGGGTGCGGTAGTACCTTTCGAGAAAGTTCTTGAAAAAAGAAAGCGAAGGATTTTGTAAAATTGAAGGGTTCGTTTTGCATAGCTCCACGAATTGCTTTAGGTCTTGAAGTTTCTTATTATCCATCATCGTCTTCGTCCCCCGAGTTCACTCTCTTTCTCTGTCTTAGTAGTTAGTAGTCCAACATATGTTAACTTCCACAACTTTGTCCGCAGGATAGCGAATTTTTGGCCTAAATTGTTCAGTAACTCTATTTTGGTCCTTTTGAACATATTTAATCCATGAAATATGTTAAAGTGGAACGTTTTTAGTTTCACTGATATATATTCAAAAACTAATGATGTTATCCAACTCTGATTCATGAAGAAAATCTTTTGTTCTGAAGCAAAACATTTTCTCTCTTTTTATTGGATAACACAAATTGTCACTTTAATTACTCAATTTTAGATAATGTCTTCTAAAATTTTGACATTGAAAATATTCTCATTTGTGTCAGTATTCAATGAGAAAATGACATTGCATAGCTGCTGCAAAAATAATAGCCAAAAAAATATATAAAATTTGTATATATATATTGTATGTTAATATACAAAAATTATACAAATTTTTATATACTTTTTTTCACTACCAGATATAAATAGTTTCTGGCACGGGCTAAAAGTGATAATACAACCTGGTTATTTGTTTGCTTCAATAATATGCCTAGCAACTCTATTTTTTTTTCAAATTATAACTTTTCTCTTTGAATATATATATATATATATATATATATATATATATATATATATATATATATATATATATATATATANAATATAATATTACTATAAATGATATAGGGAGGGGACCATGAGTTCACGAACCCCGTGGAACTTCCCTTGATATGCTATCAATACGTCACACAAAGATAATTTTATCGTTCTTCCAAGGTTCTCCTTATATTGTAGTTCCATTAAATTTGTTGTATTTCCATCAGTAGCATGAAAACACAAAAATGTATGAAGCTGAACTCAACATTATAAAGTCTAAATATAAGAAGAAAATTAAAAATATCCTTGTTTCATACTACCTTGTCGATACATAATTTAACTAATATAAAAATTTCTTATATCAAATTCAGAGTGCTATGCTATTATTATTTGGTATTCATATGAAGAATGCATAGCCTTCTTTCTTCTCTCATATAAAATCTTATTGGCGCCAAGAGCAAGGAATGTTGTATGTTTGGCATGAAGAGGCTAATTCCATGCATATTATATGGACATCCCCTGGACCAAAAATGCTCTCCTTTGGCAAAGATAATTAGATAAAGGGCCATTTATGTCCAAGATTATACTTTAAGGGCCAATATTAATCTACCTATACTTAACGGGCTATTTTGGTATATCAATCGGAAAACCCTGGGGCTATCCTGCGAGTTTTTGACGAATATTGTCCCTTATCTTTGAGGGTAGGTCTATTTTGGTCCCTCAAATATAACCCTGAGCATATTTAGTCCCTTAAGTATGCTAAAGTGAAGCACCTTTAGTCTCACTAACACAATATGTTCAAAACTAACGGTATTGCCCAGCTCTGAATCATGAATCAAATCTTCAGCTCTGAAGCAAAACGTTTCCTCTCCTTTTATTGGATAACGCAAATTATCACTTTAATTCCTCATTTTTAGATAATGTCTTCTGAAATTTTGACCTTGTAAATATTCCCTTCTGTGCCATTTTTCAATGAGAAAACGATACTGTATAGCCGTTGTAAAAATAATAGCCGGAATATATATATATATATATATATATATATATATATATATATATATTCCGGCTATTATTTTTACAACGGCTATACAGTATCGTTTTCTCATTGAAAAATGGCACAGAAGGGAATATTTACAAGGTCAAAATTTCAGAAGACATTATCTAAAAATGAGGAATTAAAGTGATAATTTGCGTTATCCAATAAAAGGAGAGGAAACGTTTTGCTTCAGAGCTGAAGATTTGATTCATGATTCAGAGCTGGGCAATACCGTTAGTTTTGAACATATTGTGTTAGTGAGACTAAAGGTGCTTCACTTTAGCATACTTAAGGGACTAAATATGCTCAGGGTTATATTTGAGGGACCAAAATAGACCTACCCTCAAAGATAAGGGACAATATTCGTCAAAAACTCGCAGGATAGCCCCAGGGTTTTCCGATTGATATACCAAAATAGCCCGTTAAGTATAGGTAGATTAATATTGGCCCTTAAAGTATAATCTTGGACATAAATGGCCCTTTATCTAATTATCTTTGCCAAAGGAGAGCATTTTTGGTCCAGGGGATGTCCATATAATATGCATGGAATTAGCCTCTTCATGCCAAACATACAACATTCCTTGCTCTTGGCGCCAATAAGATTTTATATGAGAGAAGAAAGAAGGCTATGCATTCTTCATATGAATACCAAATAATAATAGCATAGCACTCTGAATTTGATATAAGAAATTTTTATATTAGTTAAATTATGTATCGACAAGGTAGTATGAAACAAGGATATTTTTAATTTTCTTCTTATATTTAGACTTTATAATGTTGAGTTCAGCTTCATACATTTTTGTGTTTTCATGCTACTGATGGAAATACAACAAATTTAATGGAACTACAATATAAGGAGAACCTTGGAAGAACGATAAAATTATCTTTGTGTGACGTATTGATAGCATATCAAGGGAAGTTCCACGGGGTTCGTGAACTCATGGTCCCCTCCCTATATCATTTATAGTAATATTATATTTTCTTAGAGATACTTAAATACATACGGGGGTACCCAAGTTCAAAATACATATGATGGAATGGTTATTGGGTGCACTTCTCTAAGTGAGATTATGAGTTCAAATCTTATGTCAATATTGTTGTGTTTTCCTTTGTTTTCCACCTCTTCATAGTAGTGCGCTCATCTTTCTAAAATACTAGATCCGCTTCTGCTTATAGCTTTTGTATTAGTAAAAATAAATAGTACACATGAAATTAACCAAGTGATTGACATGGCAAGCCACATGGATCAATGGAAGAACGACAGCTGGAGAAAAACATAGAAAAAGATAAGAAGTAAGTAGATACGAGCTAAACACCCACGAGATGACTAGAAACGGGCGCTTGAGTCTATTCAAAGAGTTAAAAGACACGGTCAAAGTGAACCGGGACATAAAAGATGCCAGATTCATAGATCTTCAATCAATGAATTCAAACGTTACAGAATCTTTACGAAACATTTACGATTACCTATTATAACGTTTCATTAATAATATAAATTGTCACGACCCCAAATCCATAAGGTCGTGATGGCACCAGACATCATTGTCAGGCAAGCCAATCATCAAATAGTTAAGTGAAATTTTCATGTTTTAGCATTTATGAAAATCATTTCCTTTCACTTTATTACATAATAACTTAATAAAATCCGTTAAGTAAATACAATGGTTAAAATATTCTATTTTAGCAAATATACCCCAAACACATCCCAGAACCCGGTGTCACAAGTACATGAACAATTTCTAACAATTTATACAATCATTACAAAGTTTGTCTAGGATACAAATTGGACAATGGAATTTAAAACAAAATGAATACAATACGAGTGAGGCTTTGTTAGCTGCGGATCGCCTCCGGATGATGCAGCTCGCCTAAGTCTCCAAACCAGCCTCATCGCTATGAAAGTACCTGTGCAATAAAAATGCACAGTAAGTGTAGCATGAGTACGAAAATAACGTGTACTCAGTAAGTCGCCCACCTAACCTCTGAGAGGTAGTGACGAGAGGTCGAATCAGACACTTGCTAGAGGTCAATATAATATATTCAAGTGAGACACTAAGCATGAATGTCATAGACATTTTCTTAAAATCAGGAATTAATAATATCAATTCCTTCCACATTTAACACTTAAATCTTCATCATTTCAGTTGACAATTTAAATCATAATCCGGGATAAGAAACATCAGACTTATTTCACATTTTACACATAAATTCTCCTTCCTTATAACTGGCCATTAAAACTTCCTTAGGCCGATAAACATGTATAAATCACAGCAAATACGCAGTAAATATCATGTGCAAGCAATGCCGAGGTTCGACAGCCCGAACCAACATAAACATAAATTGTGCACTGCCGAGGGTCGAACGGCCCGAACCATAGATGCATCTATTTTCCCCGCTCGCGAATCAATCATGCGACGCGGTCAACATAATAATAATAAGGCTAACCTGCTCGCGAATCATACCTGCAACTCAGGTGCTCATAGGAATATACATAAATACAGGGTCATCCTGCTCGCGAATCATACATGCGACTCAGACACCCAAAGTTACACATATTCACACCAATAAACCACATTTTTATCAGGAAAATTAGATGTTCAATGAAGTGATAAAATTCTCCTTTTAATAAATATGAGTATAATATTTAAAACTTTTCTGGAGATTTACTTGCCAATTTCGACAGGGTTCCAAACTCGATAGGTTTATCCGAAACACAATCCAAGGAAGAATCAATTCTCCTTCTAGGTGGTTAAGAAAAGTAAACTCTATCCTTCTCAGAGATTTAGATACTGATTGAAAGCATCACATGATATTTTATTGACAAGGTCACAAGTACAACAAGTAAAGCATGCTAGTGGGCCCTAGACTACCTGGACATGGCATAATAGTAGCTACGGACGGACTCCCGTCACCTCGTGCGTACGTAGCCCTCGTAACTAATAACATGTATTCATTTAGTTCACCTATGGGGACAATTCCCCCTCACAAAGTTAGAAAGGATACTTACCTCGCTCCAAAATTTCATAACCGGCTTCCAAGCCCTTCCGACGACTCCAATGGACGCACAACGCCCCAAAACTCCAAGTTTCTAGGTGAATATCCCTCTCAAGAAGCTCCAAAAATCACCCAAGAATGAAGATATGAGCAAAAATTCTCAAACCCCCGCTTTAAACATTCACTGCCCAGCGATCTTCGCGCCCGTGGAAAAACCTTAGCGCCTGCGAAAAAACCTTCGCGCCTGCGGTCTTCGCACCCGCGGTCAATTCTTCGCGCCTGCGGTCCTCGCACCCGCGGCCAAGTCTTTACGCCCGCGGTGCTTGGCCAGCCCATGCCTTTTCGCTTCTGTGACTCGTGCCCCGCATCCGCGAGCTCACACCTGCGGCCATCCAAGCGCGGGTGCGATCACACCAGAAGCTGGGAGCTTCAGTTTATGCTCTCCAAGTTCAAACTTGGTTCGAGGCTCATCCGGTTAACACCCGGGGCCCAACCCGACATGCCAACAAGTTCCAAAACATAATGCGGACCTGCTCGAGGCCTCAAATCACATAAATAACATCAAAACAATGGATCGCAACTCAATTAAATCTTTATGAACTTTAGAATTTCAAACTTCTTCATTCGACGCTGAAACCTATCAAATCATGTCCGATTAGCCTCAAATTTTGCACACAAGACATATTCGACATTACAGACCTGTTCCAACTTCCGGAATTGCATTCCGACCCCAATATCAAAATTTCCATTTCCGGTCAGATTTCTATCTTTAGCCAAATGACTTCAAAATGACCTACGGACATCCGAATTCACTTCCGATCGCTCTCCCAACTCCAGAATCATCATAAAGAGATATTCCCAGGATCGGAATCCCAAACGGACATCAATATCACTGAAATGCCTTCCAACTCAAATTGATGAAATTCCTTCAAAAATGCTAACTTCCACAATATACGCCGAAACACCCTCGGGTCATCCAAAACCTGATCCGGACATACGCCCAAGTCCGAAATCATCATAAGAACCTGCTGGAACCTTCAGATCCTGATTCCGAGGTCGTTTACTCCAAATTTCAGTCTTAGTCAATTCTTCCAACTTAAGACTTTCGAAATGAGAATTTTCCTTTCAATTGACTCCGAACTTCCCGAAATTCAACTCCGACCACGCCTTCGAGTCATAATACCTTAAATGAAGCTGCTCATGACCTCAAAGTGTTGAACGACGTGCTAGAGATCAAAACGACTGGTCGGGTCGTTACATTCTCTCCCACTTAAACATACGTTCGTCCTCGAACGTGCTAAGAACTGCTCCGGAGTTACCTGAAATCACTGATTAACACCTCGTGCACCTGCCCGTGCTAACACAACCCAGTCGAGTACATTAGCTTGATCAAATCTGAAGATTTCTTGTTTTATCCATATGATAGGCTCAGAATCCAGTTCCAACACTTGAAATTTCTCTTGCCAGGCCTAGTTCCAATATATAAACACTGTATCAACTACCACACGAGGTACCAGAACATGACTGCATACCTTTGCTGAATTAGCACCATGCACTACAAAATTCATCATCTAACCACAATGACGTTCCCTGAACTGTTACAAAAATCATCATCTAACCTCATAACAAATATACATACATCCTGCTATAATGCTGACGATACCACCACAACGGAGGAGATGTGTAGAAATTCATACCCAACTGCAGAGCTAACAAATCATTGAATATCTCATCTTGACTAGAATCATCACCTCATTATGAACCGAATAATGGTATTTGTCCTTTAATGTATTTCACATAATCTTGTCTCACTTGATCCCTGATCCAATAATCTCGTCTCGCCCAGTATGAACTGTTCAGACAACAAATCATCCCAGACATGACCAACAGTCTCACATTGTTGCTGCGTGTAACCCGATCCAGATAACATAACCGTGGCGGCGTGCCACCCGATCCAAATATCATGCCCGTGGCGGCGTGCCACCCAATCCAAATAACATAACCGTGCCAGCGTGCCACTCGATCCAAATGACATAAAATTCACGTAAGGAAATATACACGAAGCTGAATTGCTCACTATTACAAATTTCTGAATATCGATCATAAGCACGCTAAGCGCATAATACCATCCTGGGGATACTGATAAAGCCATATGCTTACAAAACTCAAGCACAACTGAGGTGCGATATATATATATATATATATATACTATGGATCTCAAGAGCCATCCTGCTCACATAACATCATCACTACGCGGGACCTCAACACATAAGAAATTATCAAGTCATTTCACAACTCACACAACACAATCATAATATCACGTGAATTTGACAAAGGCGGAACAATCACCTGATATTCCAATACCCCTCCCTGAGGAGCGCTATACTTAAATGAACACATCTGCCTCATATGAAGCCCATAACCATATTTAAATCCATTCATACACTTCAAGTCGATTCTGCTCGCAATGAACTAGGCCGATAGCCTTACCCGAGGTCCATAATAACCCACTTCCTCTCATAATACACGAGAGCAACCATCATAGCCGGGACAACCTCCCGCAATCCACAACCAACTAGACCGAACGCCTTCCTTGCATAAATTTTCAAACAAGCAATATTGCACTTCCTTATACTTGGTCTAGATCTTCAATCAATCAGGTGACTACCTTTCACACTTATACCATCTTCCCGTGGTCACGCTCCCACGACCTTCCACGAAGTAACAAGTCTGCCCATCCATAACACCGACCACACTAAGGCCGCAAAACACATCAAGAACCCATGACCAGGGTACAAAGCCTCTCTCACCGAATATCGATCTCAGGTGACACTGAAGATAACACCAGCTTACTCTGAACTTTCAAATCACTTTTTTTTTCCTGCTCATCCGAGCTCATGACATCCTTGTCAACACAGAACCGCAACCTCAATCCTTACTTCCAATTACATACTTCTTACTGCACCTAATATGCCAATATGAGATAACGCAAGAATTCCATCATAACTTCTGAACCACTAATAGGGTGAACACTTCATCATATAGAAACCTTTTACGTACCTCAATTCAAGAGAATAGTAACAACACTCAAGTGAATTCTCACAATCACCCAACATGCAAATCTTTAAGTAGTGGTCTGAACCACCATAACCCTCCCGGGATTCGCCTACACCTGACATGCCATAACACTCGAATGCTCCCAAATCAAATTTGTTACTGCGGCCGTCAAACCTCGCACACACTGTGCAAACCACACACACAACTCAATCACACTGACGAAACTGATCATTGCCGAAAATGTTCCACTTCAACCATGGCTAATCAATCTATCTTCTTTTAATCATCCTTAACTGGCTCAGAATAATAGTAACTTCCTTCATCTCATAGCAAACTCAACCCCCACTCATCCCGAGTGACCTTGATTCACGAGACCATGCTGCCTAAATCGCGCAACCCATCCATACCCTCCTGATAATCTTTTTACAACCCGGAGTTTATTTCTCTCACTCCTCCAATACTATCCTGCATGTTGAAAATAACATAGAACACTCCAACCATTTCCCCTTTCTCAGGAATTATACTGCAAAAGCTCAATTCTTAATCATACTGCTGCTCTTATCCCTTAAACGCCGCATTCTTAACTTTTGAATTCATTCGGGCCGCCATGGAGAGTCACCCACTCTGACTGTCCCCGAATACAATCAACTCCAAGGCTCTTCTAGCACATGAACGTCCTCTCAATAAAGTTCGTGACTGAGTTACTACCCTTACAACTATCCTATACATTCAGCAAAATTCTGAATCTTCCAAAGCCTAACCCTGGTCTGATAGGACCAACTTTTGCACACATTCATCAAATCCCATGCACAATTACCATTCTACTCCTTCCCCTTAGCTGTACTAACTTGCCAATATGCCGATAATCCTCAACCCTATGAGAACACAATCCTACAGCCCAACTGTAGGTGGTGGGACTCCCCCACTTAGACCGTAGCTACTCCTGGCACCACTCTAGACCCTGCTGAGATCCTTTCTCCTTTGTTAACATGAATCTTGCTCAACCGATCCGTCAAATTCTTTCAAATTCTCTTGCTAGCACTCGCTAATTACTCAAATTATCTAGCATCATTCACACATCTTGCCTCCTACCGAACAACCACTAGAATCCCTCACAGAGACTTTCCAACCACACGACCACTAACCTACTCACATGAGGTAACCCACCTATGTAATTCACCAACTGACACCTTCCAACGACTCTGTACTGCACTATCTCTACGACATCAATACTCCATCCTAAGCCCGTTCTCATTCACCAACCTTACCAGTCCGCCTGCTCCCCATGGACATCTACTACTGTGCAACAATATCTTCTAATTCACCACTATGCTGCCGCTCCCCTACTTTGCGACTGCTCGACTTCCACTTCTTACACCTGGCCTCCTGGAAATGGAACCACCTCCTAGCCTCAATTCAATTTCATTCTCTTCCAACCGCATTCTTCAATACTTCTTCACCATACTCTGGCCCCATGCACCCAAAGAAACCATGGCACTGACGAACTTAACACATTCCATTCGATCAAGGACGACGATAACACGTCACAGGTGAATACTCCACCTTACTTGAAAACACCAAGTCTTACTACTTTATCAACCCCAACCGGACCATTCATAATCCAAATGCCTTTCCTCTACCAGAACTAAAATACCGAAATCTCGAAATCACACTCTGAGAAGACCTCCCTTCAAACCATTCATCAGGACTCAACATATGGGCAAACGTCCTACCCTCACACCCACATCGCGCGATAACCAATCGTAAACATATCACAACCTCAGCATAACCTCAAGGCTCTCAGAAACACAGCTACTGAGATGAAACAACATATTATCCTTCTGCAGGGCCACAACAATAGCTCCAACCAATTACACATGGAAAACATCTCGCATCACATCCGTAGCACCATTTCGATTCCTCACATTCTCGATTCATAACAAGCGCTTTGCGACGCGTAAGATTGAGTAGGAATAAACGTAGGCATAAGCCTTAAAGGAATCAAATCGCACGATGAGGAATCAAGAAGGGAAGTACTCCTAACAGCCCTATATCCTCTCGAAGATAAGTACAGACGTCTCCGTACCGATCCACAAGACTCTACTAGACTTGCTCATGACTTGTGAGACCTAAGGGAACCTAGTGCTCTGATACCATGTTGTCACGACCCCAAATCCATAAGGTCGTGATGGCGCCGGAAATCATTGTCAGGCAAGCCAATCATCAAATTGTTGAGTGAAATTTTCCTGTTTTAGCATTTATGAAAATTATTACCTTTCACTTTATTATATAATAACTGAATAAAATACGTTAAGTAAATACAATGGTTTAAATATTCTATTTTAGCAAATATACCCCCAAACACATCCCAGAACTCGGAGTCACAAGTACATGACCAATTTCTAAGAATTTATACAATCATTACAAAGTTTTTCCAGGACACAAATTGGACAATGGAATTTAAAACAAAATGAATACAATACGAGGGAGACTCTGTCAGCTGCGGATTGCCTCCAGATGATGCAGCTCGCCTAAGTCTCCAAAACAGCCTCATCGCTATGAAAGTACATGTGCAATAAAAATGCGCAATAAGTGTAGCATGAGTACGAAAACAACATGTACTCAGTAAGTCGCCCGCCTAACCTCAGAGAGGTAGTGACGAGAGGCCGAATCAGACACTTGCTAGAGGTCAATTTAATATATTCAAGTAAGACACTAAGCATGAATGTCATAGACATTTTCTTAAAATCAGGAATTAATAATATCAACTCCTTCCACATTTAACACTTTAAATCTTCGTCATTTCAGTTGACAATTTAAATCATAATCTGGGATAAGAAACATCAGACTTATTTCACATTTTACACATAAATTCTCCTTCCTCATAACTGGCCATTAAAACTTCCTAAGGCCGATAAACATGTATAAATCACAGCAAATACGGAGTCAATATCATGTGCAAATCAAATGGTCTGAACCATAGATGCATCTATTTTTGCCGCTCGCAAATCAATCATCCGACGCGGTCAACATAATAATAATAAGGCTAAACTGCTCGCGAATCATACATGCGACTCAGACACCCAAAGTTACACATATTCACACCAATAAACCACATTTTTATCAGGAAAATTAGATGTTCAATGAAGTGATAAAATTCTCCTTTTAATAAACATGAGTATAATATTTAAAACTTTTCTGGAGATTTACTTGCCAATTTCGATAGGGTTCCAAACTTGATAGGTTTATCCGAAACACAATCATCCAAGGAAGAATCAATTTTCCTTCTAGGTGGTTAAGAAAAGTAAACTCTATCCTTCTCAGAGATTTAGATACTAATTGAAAGCATCACATGATATTTTATTGACAAGGTCACAAGTACAACAAGTAAAGCATGCTAGTGGGTCCTAGACTACCCGGACATGGCATAATAGTAGCTACGCACGGACTCCCGTCACCTCGTGCGTACGTATCCCCCGTAACTAATAGAATGTATTCATTTAGTTCACCTATGGGGACAATTTCCCCTCACAAAGTTAGAAAGGAGACTTACCTCGCTCTGAAATTCCATAACCGGCTTCCAAGCCCTTCCGACGACTCAAATGGACGCACAACTCCCCAAAACTCCAAGTTTCTAGGTGAATATCCCTCTCAAGAAGCTCCAAAAATCACCCAAGAATATAGATATGCGAAAAAATTCTCAACCCCCCCCCCCACTTTAAACACTCACTGCCCAGCGATCTTCGCACCCGCGGCAAAACCTTAGCGCCTGCGGAAAAACCTTCGCGCCTGCGGTCTTCGCACCTGCGGTCAATTCTTCGCGCCTGCGATCCTCGCACCCGCGGCCAATTCTTTGCTCCCGCGGTGCTTGGCCAACCCATGCCTTTTCTCTTCTGCGACTCGTGCCCCGCATCCGCGAGCTCATCCAAGCGCAGGTGCGATCACACCAGAAGCTGGGAGCTTCAGTTTATGCTCTCCAAGTTCAAACTTGGTCCGAGGCTCATCCGGTTAACACCCGGAGTTCCCAGGGCCCAACCCGAACATGCCAACATGTTCAAAAACATAATGCGGACCTTCTCGAGGCCTCAAATAACATCAAATAACATCGAAACAATTGATCGCAACTCTATTAAATCTTTATGAACTTTAGAATTTCAAACTTCTTCATTCGACGCCGAAACCTATCAAATCATGTTCGATTGGCCTCAAATTTTGCACACAAGACATATTCGACATTACGGAACTGTTCCAACTTCCGGAATTTTATTCCGACCCCAATATCAAAATTTCCACTTCTGGTCAGATTTCTCAAAAACCTTCAAATTTCTATCTTTAGTCAAATGACTTCAAAATGACCTACGGACATCCGAATTCACTTCTGATCGCGCTCCTAAACCAAAATCACCATACGGAGCTATTCCCAGGCTCGAAATTCCAAATGGACATCAATATCACTGAAATGCCTTCCAACCCAAATTGATGAAATTCCTTCAAAAATGCTAACTTCCACAATATACGCCGAAATACCCCCGGGTCATCGAAAACTCGATCCGGACATACACCATGTCTGAAATCATTATACAAACCTGCTGGAACCTTCAGATACTGATTCCAAGGTCGTTTACTCCAAATTCCAATCTTAGTCAATTCTTTCAACTTAAGGCTTCCGGAATGAGAATTTTCCTTTCAATTGACTCTGAACTTCCCAAAATTCAACTCCGACCACGCATACGAGTCATAATACCTGAAATGAAGCTACTCATGACCTCAAACTTTTGAACGACACGCTAGAACTCAAAACGACTGGTCGGGTCGTTACATAAATGCTCATTAATGCTCAATAATAAAGAGGATTAGACGTTGTACTTGAAGCTCCCTATAAAGGGAAAGAAATATTATTTGTATGGACGTTTTGATCACTATTGGAATATACTTTACATTCTTGTGTTTTTTACTATTTTCCTTACTATTCTCAGTTCTTATTTCCATTATTATTAGTATTGAATTTCTTGTTTATCAGAAGCCCGAGTACTTCTTAAAATAAGCTTTGACTAGGAATCTAATTCTTTGGTTAAAAAAATTGGTTCCGTTACCAGGAATCTGATAATCCTTTCTCACTTTCCAAATTATTCTTACTTAACTAAATCATGTCAAACGTCAACTACAACATTTAACATGCAATAGGATCTCCAGTTCCATCGCCTCAAGGAACCCCACGTGGTTCGAGGGAACCAACCCCAGAAAGATCCATTACTCAAAACAATGACCAACTTGGGAATAAGCAAATAGGAGAGCAAGATGTTGTGAAGCAAATAATTGTTGAATATGTGAATGAAGCTTCCAGGCTTTCGTGAGGGGGCTACCAACTGTATCACCAACGCTTCCTCCAAATAATACTACAACTGTGGAAAATCCACAATCGGGAATGGCTTCCGGAAGTGGAGGAACTCCTAACGAATCACTCGAAGGGAGACCAGGTACGACTAATAATTCTGATTTACAATCTTTAATACCAACCTTGCAGAAATAGGAGAAGGAACAAAATGACCGTATTGAACAAATACCTGGCATACCACCTGTCATCAAAGGAATTGATATTGATAAATATTCCCAACAACCATGGAAGCCAAGTACTGCACCATTACCGATTCCTACAAATTCAAAATGCCTGATATACCAAAATATGATGGGACAACTGATCCATGCGACCACGTCACTACATTCACCACGGGAGTAAAAGGCAACGACTTAACCAAGCAAGAGATCGAATCCGTGCTGGTCAAAAAGTTTGGGGATACTCTTACCAAAGGAGCGCTAACGTGGTATTCTCTCTTAGCTGAAAAATCTATTAACTCTTTTGCTGAGCTTGCAGATTCGTTCATAAAAGCACATTCGATTGCACAAAAAGTAGAAAAAAGGAATGAAGACATATTCAAGGTAAAATAGGAAGATACAGAGTTACTTCGAGAATTTGTAGACAGATTCAAACGAGAAAGGATGTTGTTACCTAGAGTACCTGACAACTGGGAAGCTATGGCATTTGCAAGCAATTTGACCGAGAAAATCTCGGAAGCTACAAGGAGACTCAAAAAGAGCTTGCGAGAATTCCCAGCCACGACATGGAATAATGTTTATAACAGGTACAGTACCAAATTACGAATCGAAGAAGATACCATAGCTCAGTCAAGGGTAGAAGAAAAAATGAGTTCAAGGCAATCAAAATCAGAGAAGAGAACCGGTAAAAATAAGTACGAGCCCTACATGGGACCCTTCGGGACGGGAAGCTCGTTCCAAATTCAAATACGTACGGGCTGATCATAGACCATCAAATAGAGATTCAAGTTCATCATAGTCAAGATTCAGAAAGGATTGAGATGAACGTAACAGAGGTAATAACACAAATGCGAGAATTGGAGACTATAATTTCAATGTGAGTACTTCCGAGCTAGTTGTTGTTCTGAGAAGCATGGGAGATAAAGTTCGATGGACCAAAGAGATGATATCAAATCCAAACAGAAGAAACTCAGACTTTTGGTGTGAATTCCACAATGATCACTGGCATAGAACATCAGACTGCGTATCATTACAAGGTGAGATAGAACATTTATTGAAACAGGGCTATCTACCAGAGTTGTTTAGCGAAAAAGGCAAGCAGGCATATATAAAGAAAAGACAGGAGCCCCCAAAATCACCATATCCAAAGAGAACAATAAGCGTGATAAATGTCAGAGAAGAGGTTAATGGAGTAACCTATACTGCAGCTAGGAAGACAACAAAGTTCACAATAACTCAGGGGAAGCGAACTCGTGAAACTTTGGAAGATGATAGTTGTAATAACCCGATCGGTCGTTTTGCATTATCGGACCCTGTTCCCCTAAATGAAACTTTCCATCGCGGCTTATTATGATTTATGACTTAAGGGGGCGGGTGGTCCGAGATTCGGAAGTGTTTAGAGTGCTATAGGAACACTTGGTTCCTTAAGGTTGGCCTTTAAGGCCAAGTTTGACTTCAGTCAAAATTTTGGGTAAACGACCTTGGAATCGAGTTTCGACGGTTCCGGTAGCTTCGTATGATGATTTCGAACTTGGGCTTATGTTCGGAATGGGTTTGGAATGACCCGGGAGCGTTTCGGCACCCAATATTGAAATAAGAGTTCCTTAGGTTCCTATTGTGGTTTGGGACGTGTTTTTGAGTTATCGAGGTCCAAATGGAATTCCGATACCGGGAATAGTTCTGTTATGTCATTTATGACTTGCGTACAAAATTTTGTGTCATTCAGAGTAGTATAGGTCGGTTCGGCGCATTGTTAGAGAAGTCAAGAAAACTTAACATTCCTAAGTTTGGTTCTAGGGGTTTTGAGGTGTGATTTTGAGTTTTGGGTCTTCTGAAGGCTCGAGCGAGTCCGTATGATGATTTGGGACTTGTTGGTATATTTGGATGGGGGCTCAGGTGGGCCCAAGTGCCTCCCGGACACCACACGAGGCTAAACAACCAGCTGGAATAGCTGCTGGTGCACCTGTTCTGGTGTGACCGTAGGTGCGGTTGCCCAGCCGCAGTTGCAGGACTGACCTGCGGTCCCAGCCTCGCAGGTGCGACCCCCATCGGGCAGCCCATTTCTCGCAGGTGCGGACAAAGTTTTACAAGAGCAGAGCCGCGGGTGCGGTCTCCTCTCCGCAGGTGCTGGCCCAGGCTTCCTTGTCCATTTCCGCAGGTGCGAGCCTTTGCTCGCAGGTGCAAGACCGCAGGTGTGGTCCTCGAGCCGCAGGTGCGGAACCACTGTCAGGCAGTGTGTTTCTTAAATACGGGATTCTTCATTGTTTCTTCATTTCTTCCTCCATTAGAACACTTTGAGAGCTTGGGAAAAGGGCTCAACGACCCACCACTGAAAGGTAGGTAAATTCTATCTTAAAGTTGGTTAATGCATGCATTCTTAGTAGGATTTAACTACTTAATTTGTGAGAATTTAGGAATTTGGGTAGTAACCTAGGGCCTTCGAGAATTTAGAAAATTTCCCGTGAATTGGCTATGAAATCATACAAAAAAATCGTATATTAATGATCCTTAGGCTATGGGTGAGTGTTTCCTTCGAGAATTTTTGGAATTCGAGCATGCGAGCCCGGGGTTGGATTTTAAGATTTATTCAAGAATGATGAATTTGACTTAGTAGTAGGAGGATTTCCATACTTTGAGCATAAATTGATAAATTTGTATAACATTTTGCTAGTTTCTAGTCCTCGGGTGTACAGTTCGAAGTTTCAGACGCGTTCTTGGTCCGGGGAGTAGATTCAACACGAGGTGAGTCTCCTTTCTAACCTTGTAAGAGGGAACTGTCCCCCTAGGTGCTTTAAATGACTATGTGCTAATGTTTGTGGGGGCTACATACGCGCAAAGTGATGAGAGTCCGTACGTAGCGACTATTATTGTTATTTCCGGGTAGTTAGGCCTACACCATGCCTTATGTTTTCCTTGAATTGAACTATATGCTAGTGAATTAATGTTACTTGCGACTTGTTTCCCTGAGATCATGGAATTTAAGAGAATTTTAAGGAATTGATCACAAAGTGTAATTTATAAAGAATAAATGTGTGGATTGTGTGTGCATGTGACCGCTTTGCAATTTAGCGAGATTGAAAGATATATATTTTATGGTTCGGGCCGTTTGACCCTCGGCAATGCAAAAATTGATTATTATGATGGCTCAGGCCGGTTGTCCTTATCCTGTATGCGCATGTTAAATTGTTAAGAATTCTTTTATGGATTTTGAGTGGTCAGATATATTTTTTTTAAAGGAAAGAAAAGATAATGAAGTAGAAATTGTATATTTACTTCTATTATTTATTTGAATTACTGTTATTTTAAATGTTTACTGCTTTTACCATCCTTGTATGTCTGTTACTAATATTATATCTTGCTAATCATTTGGTTGGACCTTAGTGAGTGTCAAGTAGACCTCTCGTCACTACTTCTTCGACGTTAGGCGGGATACTCACTGGGTACATTTGTTTATGTACTCATGCTACGTTTCTGTACTTAATTGTACAGATTTTGAGGCTGGTGCATCTGGTTATCAGACCGGAGCTCGATTTTGATCATAGTTGGACCTGAATTCACTGTGAGCCGCTTCTCCTGACGATCCTCGGCAGCACCATGGAGTTTTCTTTTGCTTATTTCCCGTATATTCCTTTTAGACAGTGGGACTGTATATTATATCTTTTGTATATTCGGTTAGTATGCCCATAGGACTTGTGACACTAGTTCCTGGAACACACGTGTGGTTATTTTGGTTTGCGGGTCTATATATATGTATATTGGCTCACTCCTCTTTACGACTGCTTTTGGTTAAAAATGGCTTACTATCTTTTTTTCAATTAATGTTTTGAACTCTAAAACTTGGCACGTGTTGGGATGTTTAATCAAGTATGGGAAAAATCCTTAGTAATTTAAGTGTGGTCTTGCCTAACCCCGGTGTTGGGCGCCATCACGACCTGAGTCTGTATTTTGGGTCGTGACAACATGATATCAGAGCACTAGGTTCACGTAGGTCTCACAAGTCACGGGCAAACCTAGTAGAGTCTTGGGGATCGATATGGAGACGTCTGTACTTATCTTCGAGAGGCTATAGGGTGTTAGGAAAACCTCTCCTTATATTTATTCCATCGTGTTGTCAATGGTTTACTAAATATCATTCTTCTAGTCTCTCACAGATGGTGAGGACGTGTGCATCCGATGTTTCAGACCAAGGAGGGGCCGCTACCCCCGTTGTTCGAGGACGTGGCAGAGGCCAGGGGAGGGTGCCGGCCCGAGGTAGGGGACGAGGGCATCCCCGAGCTATTCCAGCCATACCACCAGAGGACCCTACTATAGAGGAGCAGGGTGAGGTGCCCCCAGCGGGTCCTGCTCCAGTGGACTTTATGACAGCGCCAGGCTTCTAGGAGGTCATGGGCCGTAAGTGGTTTATAGACACCATATCCCAGGCTGGTTTATTTCCGGCAGATCCTGCCACATCTCAGGCGAGAGGGGGGGCCCAGACTACTACCGCCCAGGCTGCAGGTCAGGCAGCAGCATTACATCATACCCCGGGTACACTGCCCGTGGGTGGGGTCCAGCCTGTAGTAGCAGCACCTGAGCCTAGACCAGCTGCTGACGGCGATCCGCAAAAGTTATTAGATAGATGGACTCGATTGCACCCTCCAGTCTTCGGGGGCGATCAAGGCGAGGATGCCCATGATTTTGCTGACAGGTGTAGGGATATGCTACACAATATGAGGATATTAGAGTCCCATGGAGTGGACTTTACTACCTTCCAGCTAAAGGGCAGAGCTCGCAGATGGTGGCAGTCCTATATTCTCAGCAGGCCAGCAGATTCTCCTCCCATCACTTGGGAGCATTTCACTCAGATGTTTCTAGACAGGTATATCCCACCCTTTGAGAGGGAAGAGCTGCGATTTAAGTTTGAGCAGTTGGAGCAGGGACATATGTCAGTGACAGATTATTAGGCTAGATTCTCAGAGTTATCTCGCCACGCACTTATGATATTGCCTACTGATGCTGAGAGATTGCGGATATTTATAGCAGGGATGGACTCCGGTATTAGGGCCAACATGGCCCGAGAGGTCGAGATGGGGACTCCCTATCAGCTGGTGGTCGAGATAGCTCGTCGGATTGAGGGCTATCGATCGAGAGACAGAGAGCAGGGCCAGCAGGACAAGAGAGCCAGATTCTTCGGGGATTTCATAAGTGCCCCAGTTAGGGGCAGAGGTCAGCCCAGCAAGCCTTCATATTCAGCACCCCCACCACCTACCCGAGGTGTTCCAGCGAGGGCTCATTTCAACGCTATGCCAGAGCGTTCCTACCGCCCTCCATCCATTCAGAGTTCACCTAGTGGTTATTCAAGTTATCCGAGATTCCCCAGTCCCTACTTTAGTGCTATGCCAGAGAGTACACATCGCTCTCCGGCCATTCAGGGTTCCTCTTCGGGGCAGTAGGCTATGATACCCGGAGGTTGCTATGAGTGTGGGGATCCAGGTCATATGAAGAGGCATTGTCCCAAACTTCGGGGCAAAGCGGTGCAACATGATTATCAGCCTATGGGTCCAACACCAGCCGTCAGGCCACCTAGAGGTGAGGGACAGGTCGGCAGGGGTCGTCCTAGAGGTGGAGGCCAGTCAGGGGGAGGTCAGCCAGCTCCTGTTCATTCTGGCGAGGCTCAGTCTTCCGGTGCTCCAGCTAGATTCTATTCTATCCTGGCCAGATCAGATGCAATGGCCTCAGACGCCGTGATCACATGTATTATTACAGTATGTGGTGAAGAGGCATCAGTATTATTTGATCCAGGATCCACGTATTCCTATGTTTCAGTCTTATTTGCTCATTTTCTGGATGTCCCTCGTGAGTCCTTGGGTTCTCCTATTTATGTGTCCACTCCTGTGGGTGATTTTGTGGTTGTAGACCGGATTTGTCGGTCCTGTGTGATTTTATTTTGTGGGTTCGAGACTCGAGCGGATCTCTTATTTCTCGACATGGTTGATTTCAAGATTAGTGTACGCATGGATTGTCTATCTCCTTATCATGACGTGCTAGATTTCCATGCCAAGACAGTTACTTTAGCCATGCCAGAGTCGCCTAGGCTGGAGTGGAGAGGTTCCTCAGTTAGTGCAACCAGCCGGGTTATTTCATTCCTGAAGGATCGACATATGGTCGAGAAGGGTTGTCTGGCCTACCTCGCTTATGTACGGGACAACACCGCCGAGTCTCGGACGATTGATTTAGTTCCAGTGGTTCGAGAGTTTGCTGATGTATTTCCTTCAGACCTCCCAGGCATGCCTCCGGACCGTGATATTGATTTCTGCATTGATTTAGCTCCAGGCACCCAGCCTATATCTATTCCTCCGTACCGTATGGCTTCGAAGGATTTGAAGGAGTTGAAGGAGCAGCTTGAGGAGTTGTTAGCTAAGGGGTTCATCAGACTGAGTGTATCGCCGTGGGGTGCTCCAGTTCTATTCGTGAAGAAGAAGGATGGGTCCATGCAGATGTGTATTGATTACCTCCAGTTGAACAAGGTTACCATTAAGAACAAGTATCCTTTACCGCACATCGATGATTTGTTTGACCAGTTGCAGGGTGGTTATGTGTTTTCTAAGATTGATTTGAGATCGGGGTATCATCAGTTGAGGATTCGGGCTTCAGATGTTCTGAAGACTGCTTTTCGTACGAGATATGGCCATTATGAGTTCCTCGTGATGTCCTTTGGCTTGACTAATACCCCAGCAACATTCATGGACTTGATGAATAGGGTGTTCAGGCAGTATATTGATTCCTTTGGCATTGTCTTCATTGATGACATTTTGATTTACTCACGTAGCTTGGGGGATCACGAGGATCATTTGAGAGTTGTGCTCCAGACTTTGCGAGAACAGAAGTTATATGCTAAGTTCTCCAAGTGTGAGTTCTGGTTGGATTCCATAGCATTCCTGGGGCATGTGATATCCGGAGAGGGTATCAAGGTTGATCCTCAAAAGATCGAGGCAGTTCAGAGTTGGTCGCGTCCTACTTCAGCTACAGAGATCAGGAGCTTTTTAGGCCTAGCAGGATATTACCGCCGATTTGTGGAGGGGTTCTCTTCTATTGCAGCTCCATTGACCAGATTGACTCAGAAGAATGCCCCATTCTGATGGTCTGACGAGTGTGATGCGAGCTTTCAGAAGCTCAAGACAACATTGACCTCAACACCAGTTCTGGTGTTGCCTTCCGGTTCTTGGATGTATACAATATATTGCAACGCCTCGCGCATTGGCTTGGGGTGTTTATTGATGCAGGAAGGGAGAGTTATTGCTTATGCTTCGCGCCAGCTGAAGGTTCATGAGAAGAATTATGTTGTGCACGATTTGGAGTTGGCGGCGATTGTTCATGCTCTTAAGATTTGGAGGCACTACTTGTATGGGATGTCCTGTGAGGTTTATACAGACCACTACAACCTGCAACACTTGTTCAAGCAGAGGGATCTTAATTTGATGCAGCGCAAATGGCTTGAGTTGTTGAATGATTATGATATCACCATTCTTTATCATCCAGGCAAGGCAAATATGGTAGCAAATGCTTTGAGCAGGAAGGCGGAGAGTATGGGTATCTTGGCTTATATTGCAGTAGAGGAGAGACCTCTAGCCTTGGACATTTAGTCCTTGGCTAATCGCCTGGTGAGATTAGACCTTTCAGAGCCTCGTCTAGTTCTTGCACATGTGGTTACTCAATCTTCGTTATTGGGGGATATTAAGGCTCAACAATATGATGATCTGTGTTTGGCAGAGCTACGGGAGACAATGGTTCAAGGTAGGGCCAAGGAGGTTATCATTGGCGAGGATGGTTTTTTGAGACTTCAGGGCCGCTTATGTGTTCTTAATGTTGATGGCCTGAGGGGGAGGATTCTAGAGGAGGCACACAGTTCTCAGTATTCTGTCCATCCTGGTGCTACGAAGATGTATCGTGATTTGAAGCAGCATTACTGGTGGAGGCGGATGAAGAAGGACATTGTGGAGTATGTGGCTAGGTGTCTTAATTGCCAACAGGTTAAATATGAGCACCAAAGGCCAGGAGGCCTACTTCAGCAGATGCCCATTCCTGAGTGGAAATGGGAGCGCATCACCATGGAATTCGTGGTTGGATTACCTCGGACCTTGCGGAAGGTTGACGCGGTTTGGGTCATTGTGGATAGATTGACCAAATCGGCACATTTAATTCCAGTGGCTACTACATACACTTTTGAGAGGTTGGCACAGATCTACATTCGGGAGATAGTCCGGTTGCACGGTGTGCCGGTGTCCATTATATCAGATCGAGGTCCTCAGTTCACCTCACACTTCTGGAGAGCATTGCGTTGTGAGATGGGCACCCAGATAGACCTCAACACAACATTTCACCCTCAGAGTGATGGTCAGTCGGAGCGTACAATTCAGATATTGGAGGACATGCTCAGGGCATGTGTGATTGACTTTGGAGGTTAGTGGGACCAGTTCTTGCCTTTGGCCGAGTTCGCTTACAATAATAGTTATCAGTCCAGCATTGAGATTTGAGGCTTTGTATGGTTGGCGATGTCGTTCTCCTATCGGGTGGTTTGAGCCTGGCGAGGCTAAGTTATATGGCACCGACCTGGTGAGGGATGCTTTGGAAAGGGATAAGTTGATTCAGGAGAGGCTCCGCACAGCACAGTCCAGAAAGAATAGTTACGCGGATCAGAGGGCGCGTGATGTGTCATTCATGGAAGGAGATAAGGTTCTGTTGAAAGTATCGCCTATGAAGGGTATTATGAGGTTTGGGAAGAAGGGAAAGCTAAGCTCGAGGTTTATAGGTACCTTCGAGGTATTGAGGCGAGTTGGAGAGGTTGTTTATGATCTAGCCTTACCTCCCAGTTTATCAGGAGTTCATCCGGCCTTTCATGTATCCATGCTCCGGAAGTACCACGCCGATATCTCTCACGTGGTTGTTCAGCACTATTCAGTTGGATGGGAGGTTGGACTACAAGGAGGAGCCAATTGCTATTATTGATAGACATGATTTCCAGTTGAGGTCCAAAAGAGTTTCTGCAGTGAAGGTCTAGTGGAGGGGCCAACCAGCTGAGGAAGCGACCTGGGAGTCCGAGGAGGGCATGCGGAGAAGATATCCGCACTTATTCAGAATTTCAGGTATGGTTCTAGACCTGTTCGAGGAAGAACGTTTGTTTAAGAGGTGGAGAATGTAACGACCCGACCGGTCAGTTTGAGTTATTGGATCATGTTACCCTAAATGAAACTTCCCATAGCGGCTTATTATGATTTATTACTTGCGGGGCGGGTGGTCCGGGATTAAGAAATGTTTAGAGTTCTATAGGAACACTTGGTTCCTTAAGGTTTTTGGGTAAACGACTCCGGAATCGAGTTTCGACTGTTACAGTAGCTTCGTATGATGATTTCGGACTTAGGCGTATGTTCAGAATGGGTTTGGAATGACCCAGGAGCGTTTCGACGCCCAATATTAAAATAAGAGTTCCTTCGGTTCCTATTGTGGTTTGGGACTTCTTTTTGAGATATCGAGGTCCGAACGGAATTCCGAGACTGGGAATAGTTCCGTTATGTCATTTATGACTTGCCTGCAAAATTTGGTGTCATTCCGAGTAGCATAGGTCGGTTCGGCACGTTGTTAGCGAAGTCAAGAAAACTTAAAGTTCCTAAGTTTGGTTCTAGAGGTTTTGAGGTGTGATTTTGAGTTTTAGCGTTGCTTTGGGTTTTTCGAAGGCTCGAGCGACTCCGTATTATGATTTGGTAATTGTTGGTATATTCAGACGGGGGCTCAGGTGGGTCCAGGTGCCTCCCGGACAACACACGAGGCCAAAAAACCAGCTGGAATAGCTGTTGGTGCACCTGTTCTGGTGTGACCGCAGGTGCGGTTGCCCAGTCGCAGGTGCGGGACTGCTCCTTCGATCCCAGCCTCGTAGGTGCGACCCCCAGCGGGCAGCCCATTTGTCGCAGGTGCAGACAAATTTTCGCAGGAGAGGAGCCGCGGGTGCGGTCTCCTCTCCGCAGGTGCGGGCCCAGGCTTCCTCGTCCATTTCCAGAGGTGCGAGCCTTTGCTCGGAGGTGCGAGACCGCAGGTGCGGTCCTCGAGCTGCAGGTGCGGAACCACTGTCAGGTAGTGTGTTTCTTAAATACGGGATTCTTCATTGTTTCTTCATTTCTTCCTCCATTAGAACACTTTGAGAGCTTGGGAAAAGGGCTCAACGACCCAACCACTGAAAGGTAAGTAAAATCTATCTTAAGGTTGGTTAATGCATGCATTCTTAGTAGGATTTAACTACTTAATTTGTGAGAATTTAGGAATTTGGGTAGTAACCTAGGACCTTCGAGAATTTAGAAAATTTCCCGTGAATTGGCTATGAAATCATACAAAAAATCGTATATTAATGATCCTTAGGCTATGGGTGAGTGTTTCCTTCGAGAATTTTTGGAATTCGAGCATGCGGGCCCGGGGTTGGATTTTAGGATTTATTCAAGAATGATGAATTTGACTTAGTAGTAGGAGGATTTCCATACTTTGAGCATAAATTGATAAATTTGTATAACATTTGGCTAGTTTCGTGTCCTCGGGTGTAGACTTCGAAGTTTCGGGCGCGTTCTTGGTCCGAGGAGTAGATTCGACACGAGGTGAGTCTCCTTTCTAACCTTGTAAGAGGTAACTGTCCCCCTAGGTGCTTTAAATGACTATGTGCTAATGTTTGTGGGGGCTACGTACGCGCAAAGTGATAAGAGTCCGTACGTAGCGACAATTATTATTATGTCCGGGTAGTTAGGCCTCCACCATGCCTTATGTTTTCCTTGAATTGAACTATATGCTTGTGAATTAATGTTACTTGTGGCTTGTTCCCCTGAGATCACGGAATTTAAGTGAATTTCAAGGAATTGATCACGAAGAGTAATTTATAAAGAATAAGTGTGTGGATTGTGTGTGTATGTGACCGCTTCCCAATTTATATTCCGCGAGCGGAGTGTTATTTCCCCACTCTCATGGGAGCGGGCCGTACGCCACGGCGAGATTGAAAGATATATATTTTATGGCTCGGGCCGTTCGACCCTCGGCAGTGCACAAATATGATCATTATGATGGCTTAGGCCGGTTGTCCTTATCCTGTATGCGCATGTTAAATTGTTAAGAATTCTTTTATGGATTTTGAGTGGTCAGATATATTTTTTTTAAAATAAATAAAAGGATAATGAAGTAGAAATTGTATATTTACTTCCAGTATTTATTTGAATTACTGTTATTTTAAAAGTTTATTTCTTTTATCATCCTTGTATGTCTGTTACTGATATTATATCTTGCTAATCATTTGGTTGGACCTTAGTGTGTGTCAAGTCGAACTCTCATTACTACTTCTTCGAGGTTAGGGGGATACTCACTGGGTACATATTTTTTTATGTACTCATGCTACGCTTCAGTACTTAATTGTACATGTTCTGAGGCTGGTGCATCTGGTTATCAGACCGGAGCTCGATTTTGATCATATTTTGGTTTGCGGGTTTGTATATATGTATATTGTCTCACTCCTCTTTACGACTGCTTTTGGTTAAAAATGGCTTACTATTTTTTTTTCAATTAATGTTTTGAACTCTAATACTTGGCACATGTTGGGATGTTTAATCAAGTATGGGAAAAATCCTTAATAATTTAAGTGTAGGCTTGCTTAACCCCGGTGCTGGGCGCTATCACGACATGAGTTTGTATTTTGGGTCATGACAATAGCATAACATTTGATGATGCAGATGCTGATGGGTTACTAGTTTCTCATCTCCTGCTACCTGATTACTAACTTTGGGTTTTTACCTAAAGCGCTCTAATCAATTCTAACTCGTGTCCCTTGCGTGCATTACCCGTCCCTTACCTATGGTCCTAGAGGCATTGGGACCTCTATTTTTGGATGGTTCTAGACTCAACTTTAGGGGTGGGCACATTTCAGTTTGAACCGAAAAAACCGACCGAACCAAAAAATTTTTTATTTCGGTTTCAGTTATTCGGTTTTTTCAGTTGGTTTTTTTTTAAATTTTAAAATTCAGTTTTTCGGTTCGGTTGTCGGTTATTAATTTTTTTATTTCGGTTAACCGAAAAATCGAAATATTTATACATGAATTCTTTAAATTATATATACACAATACACTACACTATATACAGATATACTTATGTTATATTATGCTAAGGCCCACCCCTTACTCAACCCAAACCCCAAAGGCCCAAACCCAATTGCCCAAATAACAAATAAGTGAATGACTTAGGGCCT
>ML431140.1:1650-40577 GCA_005239525.1 Nicotiana knightiana
TTCGACGTATTTGCATCCGTTTAGCCCCGTTTCCATTTCCAATTCACCTACACATAAAATAAACCCCATTAGGCACATACGACGTGTATTTTATCATTAAAGCTCATAAAATGCAAGGTATATAATGCTTAAAATCATGAATTCTAGTCACGCATCACTCAGTATTGTAATTGACTTGTTCGAGGTAAGTGTTTTGCCTAACTTTGTTGAGGGAATTTTTTCTCTTATTTGTCATTGTTTTCTAACTGCGGGGGTGATACATATATGAGGTGAAGAGCGTATATGTATGAGCCAGGGTTAATCATGCTTGGGGGACGGATTATGATACATTTGTGTTTGTAGAATTTCGTGACATCTTGCTTCATGCCTCACTTGACTTCTAGATATTAAGAACCTATTACTAAATGTTAGAATCGAGACTTAGCCTATTATAACTTGATCAAATTTGACAGAACTCTAAGAATACATTCATGTGTCTAATTCTGTCATCTTTATGCATACTCATTAATACATTGTTACGACTAATATTTTGAGATGCTAGATTCCATACTTGTACTGTTGATAAATTGTGGGATTTGTGAAAGTGCTTGAATTATGTGTTCCTTGAGGGTTCACTGAATCATTGTTGTCTTGGAAATCAGTGATTGAGAATTTGTTTGGAATATTTGTTTGGACACTCTCCTAGATGTTATTTATACTTCCTGCCTTGCTATTTTATTGATATTCATATGCTTGGTAAGGAAGAGTGTAAAGCACGAAGGGTGATGTCGTGTCATTTTATATTCATTATCATGTGAGGAAGAGTGTAAAGCACGAAGGGTGATGCCGTGCCATTTTATATTCATTATCATGTGAGGAAGAGTGTAAAGCACGAAGGGTTATGCCTTGCCATTTTATATTCATTATCATGTGAGGAAGAGTGTAAAGTATGAAGGGTGATGCCGTTCCATTTCATATACATTATCATGTGAGGGAAGAGTGTAAAGCACGAAGGGTGATACCATGCCATATCATGTGAGAGTAAAATCACGAAGGGTGATGCCGTGCCATTTCATTTATATTGTTATGCTTTTAATATTGTGAGGTCATAGCACGAAGGGTGTTTCCGTGCAGGTGAGGATGAGGGACATGCATTATGATGTGATATTTGTTTTCCGTGTATACATTTCTGCCTTTACCTTGAGTTGTTATTGTCGAAATTATATGTTTTGTGTGATATGTTGTAGGTGTCTCGTACTTCACCTCTATCTCAATTTTTGTTGCGTTGTCTATGTCTTTTACTTGCTTAACATGCCTATTTCCTGCTTTTGAAAAAAAATTCTCATGTCATACCTATTCCGTCACACTCTATTTTAAGTATTCCGTCATGTTAGTCATTCACGCCCTTACTTGTTAACTTGTAAAGATCATGTGTTTCCTTCTTATTTGACATATTTGTACTTAGGCCTCCAATATGCTAGTTAATTGACGTTGATATCCGTTACTTTCCAATTGTTGTTATTACTCACGTGCTTTCCGTTTAGTTCTTTAGTGTTTCCCACATGTATATCCTTGTCCATTGTTGTTACTCGCGTATTTCCTACTTTGTAATTCCTATTATTGTGTTTTTGTCATATGGTTGGTTTTGTTATACGTACATTTGGAAGGATGAGTTGAACGCACGAAGGGTGTTGCCGTGAGAATTGATTTGTTACATAAATTTATTTATATATGGTGAGGATGAGATAGAGGCACGAGGGTGTTACCGTGCCATGTGACTTGATATCTTGGATACACTTCTTATACCAGGAAAGATTGTAAATCTTCTACTATAATTCCTGCTAGTAATTGTTGACTGTCTCACAGAGTTGTATATGGTACCTTTGTCTATTATATTTTGAATTGCCTAGATTGTTAGTCTAATGTACAGGTTATAACAAATAGCATCTCTCAACTAAAAGCCTTGTCGCTACTTCGACGAGGTTAGACAAAATACGTACCAGTACATGGGGTCGGTTGTACTGATACTGCACTTCTGCATATTACGTGCAGATTTTGGGGTGGAGCTACTGGTGACATCAGATGCTGATTCGGAAGATGTTCGCACATTTGGATATAGCTGCCACTTGTCCATGATAGATTAGGTTATTGCTAATCTGTTTCTGTAACCTTCCAGCAGAACGTGTATTTATTTGTATCAGTTTTGAAATTCCAAATCTTAGAAGCTCGTGATTCGTACTACCAGGTCTTGAGTAAATTTGTAAATGTTCAGCTAATTCTTTACTATTTTCCTATAATCTCTTTTGGATTGTATATTCTGTTAGTTGACTTAGCTAGCGGATCGACTTAGGTGCAACCACGACTAGTGGTTTTTGGGTCGTGACAATCGTGCTAAGTTTGTAAGATCCTTTTTCGACGATTCCGATGACTCGATATGGTCCTTCCCAATTTGGGCCTAGTTTCCCCTCATTCAGGTCTCGAGTATTGAGGGTGACTTTCCTTAGAACTAAGTCCCCAAGTTCGGTGTGGCTAAGGTTGGCCCTTCTTTATTATATCTCTCGATTCTTTGCTTCTGTGCAGCCATCTGAATAAGCGTAGTTTCTCGTTTTTCATCCAATAGCTCGAGGCTAGTGTTCATAGCCTCGTGATTTGATTCCTCCGTTGTATGCTAAAATATGGCGCTAGGTTCCCCGACCTCGACTGGGATTAAGGCCTCGGAGCCATATACCAAGGAGAATGGAGTTGCCCCCCATGCTGGACTTTGATGTCGTTCGGTACGCCCAAAGGACCTCGGGCAGAACCTCTCTCCATTTCCCCTTAGCGTCACTCAACCTTTTCTTTAAGTTTTGGATAATGGTCTTGTTCGTGGACTCAGCCTGTCCATTGGCGCTTGGGTGATATAGTGTCGCTAAAATCCTCTCTATTTTGTGATCTTCAAGGAACTTTGTTACCTTGCTACCGATGAATTGCTTCCCGTTGTTGCATACAATTTCAGCGGGTATCCCGAATCAACATACGATGTGATCCCATATGAAGTCTATTACCTTTTTTTCTCTGACCTTCTCTAAGGCTTGTGCTTCCACCCATTTAAAAAAGTATTCAGTCATAAACAAAATGAACTTAGCTTTTCATGGTGCCGTTGGCAGAGGGCCGACGATGTCCATCCCCCATTTTATGAATGTCCATGAGGATAGGACCGAATGGAGTTGTTCTCTGGGCTGATGGATCATCAGTGCAAACCTTTGGCATTTATCACATTTTCGAACAAACTCCTTGGTGTCTTTCTCCATGTTATCCCAGTAGTATCCTGCTCTAATAATTTTGTGAATCAAATAGTCAGCGTCGGAGTGGTTCCCACAAGTGCCTTCGTGAATTTCTCGCAAAACATAATCGATCTCCCCGGTCCTAAGCATACCGCCAATGGTCCATCGAAGGTCCTCCGGTACAACGTTCTGTCTCCATCCAATATGAATCGGGACGCTTTAGCTCGTAGGGCTCTCGACTCTTTGGGTTCTAAAGGGAGCTTTCCGTGCTTCAAATATTCAACATATTTATTCCTCCAATCCCAAGTCAAACTTGTAGAATTTATCTCGGCATGACCTTGCTCAACCACGGATCTCGATAGTTGGACAACAGTTCCCGGGACAATATCATCTTTCTTCAACTAATGACCCTAAATTTGCAAGTGCATCGGCCTCAGTGTTTTTTTCTCAAGGCACGTGATCTAGGGTCCACTCCTTGAAGTGGTTCAATGTCACTGCCAACTTGTCCAAATACCTTTGCATCCTATCTTCCCGAACCTCAAAGATTTTGTTCACTTGGTTCGCCACCAACAGGGAGTCACACTTGGCCTCGATGACCTCCACCCCCATGCTTTTAGCTAATTCGAGACCTGCAATCATGGCCTCGTACTCGGCCTCATTGTTAGTCAACCTGGGAGTTTTGATAGATTGTCTAATAGTGCTACCCGTAGGTGGTTTCAAAAATATATCGAGACCGGGCCCTTTCACATTCAAGGCTTCATCCATGAAGAGGGTCCATAACCCTGATGACGTACCCGATTTTAGTAGAAGTTCCTTCTCCACTTCGGGTACGAGGGTTGGTGTAAAATCAGCCACGAAGTACGCTAAAACTTGAGACATGATAGCCGTTCGGGGTTGATATTCAATACCGTACCCGCCAAGTTCGATGGCCCATTTGGCCAATCGGCCCGACAACTCGGGCTTGTGCAAAACATTTCGAAGTGGATAAGTAGTTAACACACATATTGGGTGACATTGGAAATATGGCTTAATTTTCTAGATGGGCTTATTAATGCAAGTTCTAACTTCTCTAAGTGTGGATACCTAGTTTCAACATCTCATAAGGTTCGACTTATATAATAAACAAGAAATTGTGTACGTTTCTCTTCTCGAACTAATACGCCACTTACTGCTACTTCAGACAAAACCAAGTATAAGTACAGTTTCTTATCCGCCTTCGGGGTGTGGAGAAGAGGTGGGCTCGATAAGTACCGCTTTAATTCCTCCAGCGCTTGTTGGCATTCCGGGGTCTATGGGAAATCATTTTTCTTTTTGAGTAAGGAGAATAACTTGTGACTTCGATCTGAAGACCTCGAGATGAATCGGCCCAAAGCAGCTATTCGTCTGGTTAGCCGTTGTATGGATTTTACACTGTCCGCGACGGTGATGTCTTCGATGGCTTTAATTTTGTCGGGGTTGATGTCGGTCCCCCAATTTGACATCATGAAACACAGGAACTTGCCCGAACCGACTCCGAAAGCACATTTCGCGGAGTTGAGTTTTATGTTGTATTTTCTCAAAATCTCGAACGTTGCCTGCAAATGAGTCAAATGGTCCTCTATGCAGGGACTTAACTAACATGTCGTCAATGTAAACTTCCATTGATTTACCTATTTGATATTCGTACATCTTATTTACTAGGCATTGGTAAGTAGCTCCTGCATTTTTTAGCCCGAAGAGCATTACACTGTAACAATATGTTCCATACTTGGGGATAAATGAGGTATTTTCCTGGTCCTCCGAATTCATCTGAATTTGATTGTACCTGGAATAGGCATTGAGAAACGTAAGGATCTCGTGGCCGGCTGTGTCGATCATACGATCGATGTTAGGTAGTGGAAAAGATTCTTTAGGGCATGCCTTGTTCAAGTCTTTGTAATCTACGCACATTCTAAGTTTGTTTCCTTTTTTAGGGACTATGACCCCATTGGCTAACCACTCGGGGTATTTTACTTCCCTAATGGACCCTATTTTGAGAAGTTTAGTTACCTCGTCCTTTATGAAGGCACGTTTTACCTCGGACTAGGGCCTTCTCTTTTGCTTCACTGGTTTAAAACTGGGGTCGAGACTTACACGATATGTTGATATCTTTGGTGGGATCCATGTCATGTCTAAATGGGACCAAGCAAAATAATCTATGTTATTGATAAGGAATTGAATGAGTTTTTTTCTAAGTTCGGGGGTTAATCCCGTTCCCAGGTATACCTTCCGTTCGGGAAGATGCTTGATCAATATCACATGTTCTAGCTCCTCGACCATTGATTTTGTTGCATCTGATTCCTCAGGAATGACGAAAGCTCGAGGTGTAAGGAAATCCTCTTCTTCTTCCTCGATTACCCGTTCCTCTGACTCGATCGAGGTTGGGGACGGTTATTACTATTTAGCCATTTGTTTGTCTTTGATGTTCGATTTTCCTGAGGTCGAAGGTGTTGGTCTCGGCATCAACTCATGAACTCAAACATTTCCTTTTTCCTGTTGTTCCCTGTAAACCGTTTTCATACCATCTATTGTTGGAAACTTCATCATTTGGTGAAGGGCCGACAATACCGCCCTCATGTCATGGATCCACAGCATTCCGAACAGTGCGTTGTACCTCATATCACCTTCGATGACATGAAATTTGTGTCTTGGATGGTCCCGGCTACGTTCACCGGTAGGATTATCTCTCCTTTTGTTGTTTCACTAGCCATGTTGAAGCCCTTTAGGACTCGAGACGCAGGTACAATATGATCTAACAGTCCGAGCTGCTCTACGACCCTTGACCTGACTATGTTTGCCGAGCTACCTGGATCCACAAGAACACGTTTAACTTGAATTTTATTTAGCAAAATAAAAATTACCAAGGCGTCGTTGTGAGGCTGAGAGAGGCCTTCTGTCTCCTCGTCTTTGAATGTAAGGGTTCCCTTGGGCATAAAGTCAGGTTCGTTTCTCCCTTGTAATCGACACTCTGGTGCGTTTGAAGACAGGTTCTTGTGGTACGTCAACCCCACCAGCGATCATGTGGATAACATGTTGAGGTTCTTCTTGCTCATTCTTTCTATTGGCGTCTCTTTCCCTGAAGTGATTTTTGGCTCTGTCACTGAGGAAATCTCGAAGGTGACCCACGTTGAACAATCTACCTCTTCTCTCAACTGTCTGCAGTCTTATGGCTATGTGTACCATTAGTCTCCTTAATCCTTCTAATGGCCAAAACGATACCCGAAGCATCGACACTGAAGTTATAATCCGATAACTGAGGTGTTTTCGCGGGATCGGTGTGTTTATCAAAACCATTCCTACTCATAAGTCCCCGAGGATTTTTTCCTCGATCAATTCTTCGATCATTACGGGATGAATTGCGTCCTGAGCCATTATTCCTTCGCTCTGCAGTATATGGCTGATATTGTTCCATGTTCGAAGTCGTCTCCCTGTCGGTATCCCTCAGGGCTTTCACTACTAACCTGTTTGGATAAACTAAACCCGAGGGGGCTCCTAACTGGTCATCCTCGACCCTGATCTTTGATTGATATCGATAAGTTACAGTTGGATACTCAATCAAAGTTTGCTTCAACAGTCGTGATGCTATTGAGCTCCGCTTGTTTAACCCTTGTGTGAAAGCTTGAATGGACCAATCATCTGTAACATGTGGTAACTCCATTCGCTCTATCTGAAATCGGGACACGAACTCCCTCAGCATCTCATTGTCCCTTTGTCTTATCTTGAAAACATCCAATTTTCTCGTTGCAACTTTTATGGCCCCGGCGTGGACCTTCACAAAAGAATCAGCTGAGATGTCAAATGAATCAATGGAGTTCGGTGGCAAGTTGTGATACCAAATCATTGCTCTCTTAGACAAATTTTACCCAAATATTTTCAACAAAACGGACTCTATCTCATTGTCTTCTAGGTCATTCCCTTTTATATCGCACGTGTATGTAGTGATATGTTTGTTAGGATTGGTGTCCCGTTGTATTTAGGTATGTATGGCATGCAGAACTTCTTTGGAATAGGCTTTGGGGCTGCGCTCGGGGGAAAAGGCTTCTGCACGAACTTTTTGGAGTCCAAACCCTTTAAAATCGGAGGTGCCCCTGGTATTTGATCGACTCGGGAGTTGTATGTCTCCACCTTTTGTGATGACCCAAAAGGTCATCCCGTATTTTTCTAGCTAATTTTATGTTTCGAGGTTTTAAAAACATCCTTCTATCTCACCTTGATTTGTGTGCGTAGCCCTGGCATGTAGCCGGGAAGCCTTTATGTGAAAATCTGAGAAAAAAATGATAATTTTGTATTAGAAATTTGAATAAAGTTGACTTCGGTCAATATTTTTGGTAGACGGACCCGGACCCGTGATTTGACGGTCCGTAGGAAAATATGGGACCTGGGTGTATGCCCGGAATCGAATTCCGAGGTCCCAAGCCCGAGAAATGAACTTTCAAAGAAAATTATTTTTTGAAAGTAAGGAAGAAAATGAACTTTGATGTGAAATCTGTGTTACCGGGCCCGTATTATGGTTCCGGAGCCCGAAACAGGTTTAATATATGTTATGCGAGTTATCTATGAAATTTGGTATAAAACGGACTTAGTTTGACGTGTTTCGGATCAAAATTGGAGAATTTAGAAGTTTATGAAGTTTGAGAAAATTCTATGGATTTTTGAGATTAATTCATTGTTTTGATGTTATTTTAGTGGTTTAATTAGTCGAATAAGTTCGTAGGATGATTTTGAAGTCGTGTGTATATTTGGTGTCATTCCGAGTTGTATAGGTCAATTCGGCACGTTGTTAGCGAAGTCTAGAAAACTTAAAGTTCCTAAGTTTGGTTCTTGGGGTTTGGGGGTGTGATTTTGAGTTTTAGCGTTGTTTCTGGTGTTCCAAAGGCTCGAGCGAGTCTGTATTATGATTTGGGACTCGTTGGTATATTTGGACTAGGGCCCGGGTGGGCCCGGGTGCCTTCTGGGCACCTAACGGGGCTAAAAACCAGCAAAAGAAGAGCTGCTAGTGCACCTGTTCAGGTGTGACCGTAGGTGCGGTGCCCAGTCGCAGGTGCGGGACCGCTCCTGCGATCCCCAGCATCGCAGGTGCGATCACCCAATAGCCTGGCTAATTATCGCAGGTGCGGAAAATATTCTGCAGGAGCGGAGCCGCAGGTGCGGTCTCCACTCTGCAGGTGCGGGCCCAGGCTCCCTAGCCCATTTTCGCAGGTGCGGTCCCCGAGCCGCAGGTGCGGAATCACTGTGCAGGCAGTATGTTTTATATACGGGTTTTAAACCCATTTTTTCTCATTTCTTTCTTCTTCCTTGGGCGATTTTCCTCCATTGTTAAGGGCTTACGACCTGGTCTTCTAAGGTAAGTGAACTCTACTCAAAAATTAGCTTCATGCATGGATTTATAGCTTAAGTAACTATATAAATTAGTGCAAAAATAAAGAAATTGGGTAGTAACCTAGAACTTGTAATCATTTGAGAATTTTCAGTGAATTGGCCATGAAATCAAGTAAAAATCGTATATTAATGATCCTTAGGCTTTGGGTGAGTGTTCCCTTCGAGAATTATTGAAATTCGAGCGAGCGAGCTCGGGGTCGAATTTGGTATTTTTGGAAAATGCTAGGAAATGGATAATTAGGCTATGGGATCAATTTATTGAGTCGTTATTGATATACTCAAGTTAATTATGTCTAGATATTATTGTTCCGGAGTTGAATTCGAGAGGGAAAGCAGTGTTAGAGGCTTGATTGGATTCTTGGAAATTGAGGTAAGTATCTTGCCTAACCTTGTGTGGGGGAACTACCCCTTAGGATTGAGTATTCCTTGTTGATTAGTCCGAGTATGCGAGGTGACGAGTGTGTACTCGTACTTATTTTCCATTAGATTTCCCTTTAGGATTTGTAGATTCTTATATTACTGTGTATGATTTGTAATTGTTACACTTGAATCCTTGGTTGTTAATTTCATTCATTCCTGTTTAAATTAGAATTACTTGTTCTTGGATTCTTCGTTGGCTATTTGACTTTACTTGACTTAACTGAATATTCTACTTCTCTTATCATCATGCTATATTTTCTTCCTAGCTTGCCTAATTGACTATAATTAGTGTCATCTAGCCTTATAGTTGACTAGCCATAGTTGGAACATCTATTCGTTGGAGTCAAGCATGCCTGTGAGTCTTACATTGTGATTTATATGACTATTCCCTTAAGTGCCACTTAGCTCTAATTGTTAGAAATTTATGTTATTGGCATTTCCTTGATGTTGCCTATTATTGGGCCTTTTGTTGGGGCTGAATATTATTCCGTGAAGTTTACTGTTTAGGTGAGATTGTTATAGTTGTTCCCATTGCTGGGATGTTATTGTTCCTGTTACTGTTTATGTTGTTAATGATATTGTTTGTATTGTTGACTCCCTTGCCGGGATGTGGTGATTTATGGGCCGTATTGTTAGTTTTTCCTTGCCAAACTGTTGTTCTTGATATTGTTTGGGTGAGGAAGAGTGTAAAGCACGAAGGGTAATGCCGTGTATTGTGAGGATACGAAGGGTGATGCCGTGCCATGTTACGATATTAAAGCACGAAGGATAATGTCGTGCCATGTTACGATATTAAAGCACGAAGGATAATGACGTGCCATGTTACAATATTAAAGCACGAAGGATAATGTCGTGCCTTGTTATGATACTAAAGCACGAAGGATAATGCCGTGCCATGTTATGAGAGTAAAAGCACGAAGGGTGATGCCGTGCACTTGTTTTGGTGAGAATGAGAGTAAAGCACGAAGGGTAATGTCGTGCACCTGTTTTGATGAGAATGAGAGTAAAGCACGAAGGGTGATGCCGTGCACTTGTTTTGGTGAGAATGAGAGTAAAGCATGAGGGGTGATGCCTTGCATTTGTCTTCGCATTTTATTTGGTTGTTCTAAATTTGGATATTCCTACTGATCTCTTACTGCAATTATTAGCAAGATTTGATATTTCTCCTGTACGGCATGGTAATTTCCGAGTCACGGACTAAGTTCCGGTATAAATCTTGAGGAGATTTTGATCAAGGGATTTTGTTGAAAAGTGTTATTGAAAAGGCAATGGTTTGAAATGATTATACTTGAATGACTTTTACATCAAAGGTATATTTGAAAAGCACTAGTTTTACCTAGAATGATATTTGGAAGTCATTTATTGAGAAAGCATCTTTGGAAAGCTTCGTAGTTTGAAAGAAACTATGTTTTTACGTAATTCTCTCTATTAATTATCCTTATATCTACTTTTAGAGAAAGTATGTTTTCAAAGTAAACTCTTCCATACTAAAATAATTTTTATTTTCCAAAATTTTCATATGAACTGTTGTTTAAAGATTTCATTCAGTTATGGATTTTAATGGCTAAGGCCCGATGTGAACAAACCGACGTGGGGTTGAGTTATCGATGTCCTCTATTTTATTGTGTTTCCTTTCGATTCAGCTTTGTTTGCTGTCCATTATTCTGTGTATTTTTGTGTTGTTTCATGATTGGTTTCTGTAATTTCCTTCCGCTTTATATTGTCATTGTGGTGGATTATCCTGAGAAGTGTTAGATAGATGTGACGTTCGGTCTTTTCTATATTCGTGTTACCTATTTTGTAGACCAGTAGTGTCTTAACTAGTCATCGTCACTACTCCACCGAGGTTAGTCTTGATACTTACTGGGCACCGCTGTGGTGTGCTCATAGTACACTTCTGCACATTTCTGTGTGCAGGTACATGTATATATTGTAGTAGCTATGTGGATGGTTACCGAGGAGACTCAAGGTAACCTGTTGCTGCGTTCGCAGGCGTCGGAGTCACCTTCTTTGTATTTATTATTCATATACTGTTGTATCTATTTCCAAACAGTTGTACTTAGAAGTTATAGGAGATTCGTAGAGCTTATGACTTGTACTACCGATTTTGGGAAAGTTTGTACATTCTGTTTAGATTATATATCGAGACTGCTAGACTTTGTACTGTTGTTATTCAGTAGACTAGGTACCATCACGATACCCAACAGAGGGAATTTTGGTTCGTGACACCTTTTTGTCATTATCTTCGATCCTTTTTTCTCCTGACTCGATTCTTTTGGTGAGCTCTTCGAGCATTTTCATCATTGTAAGATTAGTCCCCGACCTGTTACCGTTCGACCTTTCTGTCACCGGCTCAGTATGACGAGTGATTTCTGCTTCAACCACACTTGGAGTTTTTTGTTGACTTTGTAGCTGAGCGATAGCAACCTGCTGAGCTTGTAGCATTTCGAAGAATACCAGGAGGCTAACTCCCCAGTCTCCTAGACCTTGTTCTCCTTGACCACCAGGTCGGACCTCCCCGCGTACACTTCCTCCGAGGTTTGCACCCAAGTCCGCATTCAAAGCAATGTGCGAACTAATATCGACTGGTTCCACAATCGGCATAACCTCGGGGTTAAGAGGTGGTACACCGGTCCCTGGAACAACTACATTATCATTTTTTCCATGAAATCCAAGGCCATCATTTCTGTGTACGGGTGTGTTTTGTGAGTTTGACATGTTTTAACCTGAAAACAAAGAATCTTTGACAAGAACAAGTGTGAAAATAACGCGTGTTATAAAAAATCAGCACTGAAACAATCACTATTATCTTTAGGCCCCACGGTAGGCGCCAAACTGTTTACCCTAAAATCTGAGTAACAATTAAATTTGTATTGAGGTCTTAAAGATACGTGATTTATTCCAATACTAATTGATAAACAGGAAGACAAACGTATAAGTTAAGTGAGCAAGCTAAATCAAACCAGTGTATGGGCAAGCCTCGGCCTTGAGCTATGATGACCTCGAGGTGCACTAATATGAACAGTAAAGGAAGGACAATAAAGCTAAGGAACAATTCTGATGAGAGATGAGCGAAAAAGTAAGAGTGTATATTCTTTGCCAATGATTGATGACCTTTAAAAATGAATGGGCTCCCCTTTATATAATAGGGAGTCCTAAATAAGGTACATTTTCATTTCTAGTAAGGAATCTAATTGTACAGCTGTCTAACCGCTTTGTACGAATTCGTACAAATCCATTCCGGAATTCATGCCTTGATCTTTATGCCATTGCGGGAATCTCGCACATTCTGTTATAAACCCAAAACGGCATTATCTCGGGGTAAGTCATACTCAGCCCCGATATTCATTATGCGCTTCGGTCCTCGGGCCTTATACTCCATCATCAGGCTCGAGCTTGCTTGGTCCATTATGAACTCGGGCTCGAAGTGACTCTTCGAACCCATGAAATCAGGCATACCTGATTTCGACTGTACACACAAATATATTTATTATATAAAAGATACTATATTATAAACAACAAAGTTTTAAAATATATCAATTTCAACACGATAGTACATGAAAAATTAAAAGTTAAATAAATCTCATAAATATGAATATTAAACAACAATCTAGTACTAATACGTATTCGCATAGAATATAATTATACTATTATCAATTTAATATGATTAAGTGATAAATTGAAGTATTACCAAACCGTAATACATTTGGTTGATTTCATTAGTTAAACTAGTGTTAGAACCCGCACAATGCACGGATAATTTGACGGAATATTAATCTTATAAAATTATGATATAATATATCATAATATTTTATTAAATAATAGTTATACTATTTTATTATTTAATATAATAGACATAAATATAATAAAATCTATACAAAATCAAAGGATACAACATTATAGTAATCAAATAAATTATTTATTTTTTATTAAATTAGCAAGTAATTAGTACTATACATTTAGTAATATGATTTTTTATTAATTTGTCATTTGTCTTAATATATTGATATTACTTCTCTTCTAGTAGAACATACGTATATATTTTCTTATTCTGGAAATATATATTTTTATACTTATGTTATATTGTTTAAAAATTTTCACTTGTCTAAATTTATCAATAATTTTTGTGAGTATTATTTATTTATATTTTGTTTATTAATTAATTCAAAATATAAATATTATAAAATTATTTTTATCTATCTGTTTTCGTACATTTATTTCTACTATAATATTTGATTAGTTTTCTCATTTTATATTTATTGAAATTTGAATAATATCATTTTAATTAAGGGATACGAAGGTAAGTAAGGTTTTTCCTTCGTATACCTTACTTAAAAAATATACAAAATGATTTTAGTTAGCGTAATCATTTGAATTGATAGTTTTATATTTTTTTTATTTTTGTTTTTTTGTTGTAAAATAATTTTAAAACTCTAACTTGAAGCTACTCTACAATTTGAATAAGTCGAATATTTTTTTTTGTATTTTCGTTTTTTATAAGCTTGACCAAACATGCTATTAATATAGTGTTTTTTCTTCTCCTATTCTATATAGATAAATTATAAGATATTTATATTTATTAATTCAAGTACACAACCAATAAATTCAAAATTTAAAATTAAAAAAAACAACTAGTTAGAAAAGTAGTTTAATTTGTCTTAATATTGTTACTTTGCTTTTTGTGGTTAAGACATTTGTCTTATAGCCTGTTTGGTCAAGCTTTTTTGGGGACAAAGGTGCTTTTTTTTTTGCCAAAAATATTTTTGGCCAAAAATTGAGGTGTTTGGCCAAGCTTTTGAAAGGAAAAATGAAATATTTTTGAGGAGAAGCAGAAGCAGTTTTTGAGAAGAAGAAAAAAGTAGCTTCTTTCAAAAATACTTTTCTTAGAAGCACTTTTGAGAAAAATACATTTAAAAGTAGTTTTCAAAAGTTTGGTCAAATATTAATTACTATTTAAAAGTGTTTTTCAAATTAATTAATCAAACAAAAACTATTTTTCACCAAAAGCATTTTTTTTAAAAGTACTTTTGAAAAAAATATTTCTCAAAATAAGCTGATTTTAGAAGTTTGGTCAAACAGACTATTAATATAGTGTTTTTGCTTCTGCTATTAATAGAAGATATCATAGATAGATAGATAGATATAGATAGATTTCCAAATAAATATTTTAATTTAATTTTAAAAAAGAAAAGAAAAATAGAACAGTAGGTTGAGGGAAAGCGTAACTCACCTTGCCAGATGGCTTCTTTATTATTTGCCAAGTGTAAGCACACGTTGCACCCATCACTTCATAACCGCCTAACTTCCACCGCCACCGCGTGAATTAATTCTCCCATTTTCCTCCCCTTTTCTCCTTTCCCGGCAAATCTCTCTCTCTCTCTCGTTTCTCTCTCTCTCTGAACAGCAAAAATGGGTAAGGAAGCGGCGTTGCTCTCAGCATTTCACCTTAAGAAGAAACCCATGAAGAAACATAGCAGTAATAAGAAGAAGAATCAACTCTTCAACAAAGTTTTGGATTATCTCAAGTCTGACTCTTTCATGTTTGCACCCCTGTTTTCTTCTCAACTCTCTCATATCCCTTCAGCAGAGTCGTTGTCTTCTTCTCCTACCGGTAAGTCACATTCTTTTTTCAATTTAAATTTAAAAAAAAAACACATATGAAAAGATCCGAGTGATGAAAAAAAAAAAACCTCAAATAGTGATGCTTTTCATATAGAATTGGATAGAGGACGTAATTTTTTCCCTTTAATTTGTGAAATGTGGGGGATGGCGAATTGATTTTTGTATGTTTGTTCTGTTTCCAGGAGTTGAGGAAAGTAAACCTACTGAGGGAAATGATAAGGAATTGGTTAGAGAAATTGGGGATTATTTTAAGTCTGATACCTACTTGTATGCTCCCTTGGTTATTTCACAACCTTGGGATTCGGCTGCCGTACCTGCTGAAACGGTTAAGGTATCTAAAGGTACATTCTTAAGCTGATAATGAGATGGAATTTTCATCTTGTATTTGTATTAGTATATCACTTAGTACTACTTTTTGAGGTTCAAGTACTTATCGCGAGTTGATTCCGGAGTTTTCTGGTTGATAGTAAGTATTAGAGTAGGTTGACAACATGAGAAAATTGGCTGTCGGGATGTATGATCGTTCCATGGATGGAGAACAACATCTACATTAGTTGAGTTGTCCGGTTGTGTTTTGTCCGTGGTGTGGACATGCATAATTGTCCCTGAAAAAGCTAATTTTATCTACATCTATCGCTTGAAACTACCAAATTCTGACATATTCAAATGCCTTAACTTGATGTTTTTGAAGGTAAGGTTTAACAAAGGGAAAGGAGAAGGGGATATGATTTGGCCGATACAAAAGATCAGTGATTTTTAGCCGTCAAAATGGAAGATAACTAAGATTACAGATGGTTCTCTGGAATTTTCACCCCAGCACATCTCCATTTGATCTTTGTTCTTGGTCATCTTTATTTTGCTGGTTAACCATCAGATGACAACTTTTCCTGTTAAACATTTCTGTTATACGGAAGATATAAAGAATTAGATGACTACTTTCTGTTAAAGTTTTGTTTTTGCTAGATATACAAAGCATCTCTCAGATTCTTTCAATTTTATATATTTGATTAGGTCTTCTTTGATAGTGTTTTGACCAACTGTAGAGAGGATTTGAGACAATTGTGCATGAAATGCTGTCTTTGGTCAAACAGTTTTCACTCACTATCTATTTTTGCATTTTGTGTTTGTGGGTTGGGAAGCATGTTCTTCACATAATTGAATTGCACCTCTTCAATCTCAACACTTGGCTATTATTCTTATTTGTTTCCCTATACTGTAGGGCCAGTTTCCATACAAGAAGAGATGGACAAAAAGAGATCTGCTGATGTGATAAAAGGAAGGACTGAAAAAGTAAATGAACCTGGTAGGAAGACGGTAAATGCAGTTCGCAAGGATCAAAACATGGATGGTATTCCTGATACGAGGAGCACTATGGTCACCCGTACTCGGGTGCGTAGAGAAACTGTGAAGCATATGATTTACCAAAACTGCTGACCCTTATCTGAAAGTCACATCCTCAAGTATGAACACTCTTTCGACTCTTCTAATTTCTCCTATGTTTCAGAACTCCATGCATTATTTGTATGGTTGTTTGGTTTGATCTAGTCGTTTCTCTTTCCCTTCTATCCTTCAGCGGGAGGGCTTGGCTTGCCCAAGTGCCCTTGGGCTGTCGGGATGTTTAACGGCTCTGTCCTTGGGTTTTTCATTAGGGTCTGCTTTTAGAGAAAACTTTCTCCCTTGCCTTCTTCATGAGAAAAGTGACCAGTGAAAGCAGTAACATCACTTTGGCTATGTTGTTTTGTCCTTCATGATGCCAGAGTTTCACAATTACTAGTAATTATAACTTTGTTGTTGTTTTTAACCTGAACTTGGCTCAATTCTAGGAGGAAATCACTGTTAAGTGAGTTACACTAGGTTCGTGTTTCAATTCTTGGAAGATATCACCTTTAAGGAGTTAGACAAGACAATCTGTTGTTCGATTCTAGGAGGGGGTTCGACGAGGCACCTCAGCACCTACTCCTTAGAATCAGCTGTTGCCATTTTTCTGGTTCCTGGGGAAGAGGGCGGTTTTTATATTTGACGGTTCCATGTAGCCTCATCAGTTACCATAATAGGGGCCTTGAGGATTTCTTGGAGCTGAAAGTATAGTATCAACTTTTGGCTTGAGACAAGCTGTGTGCTCCTTCACCGTGATGAGACATAGAAGGTTGTTGCTCCGAGTTGAGGCTTGACTTGACTTTATCTCGTCTTAGCATTTGACTGATTTGTTTGATGGCTTTCATTTCTATCTTACTTTAGCATGAGACTGGGTTTACTCTGCTTCATTCACTGCTACTATTCCTCGTGTTCCAGAGTTACACTAACCTTAGAAGCCCCTAAAACATGTCTCAACTTCCCCCGTTTGCACTGGACACCTGTACAGAGTACATATGTTCAATCCTAGCTGCATTGCTTTTAGGTACCTTGACGTCCATCTTTGTCTTTCCATGTCTTTCCCAAACATGAGTTGCATGCCTTGCCAAAAACGTCAGTGAGCTTCTAGGTAGAGAAACCTGCTCTTTCTTTTACCAATTGAGTTGCATAAAGAATTATTAAGGAATATATTTTTCATTCTTATGACCAGATTCAATATATTCGCTTTCTTTTGTTCACACTGGGTGGTCTCTATCTTGTCAAATCCTAGTCCCTCCACTTTATTCCTTTAGCTTATCAAATTCTCATTTTCAGGAGCTTAAAGCAACCTATGATGTCTTGATATCCTGGGTGAGTTGTGACCAACTACAACTTGCTGATCTCTCAACTTCGCCTGGATGGCTAAAACGGGAAAGGAAACATTTGAAATTAACTGAATTAGTTCCTTTAACTGAATTAGGTCCTTGATAATTTTGATGAATAAATAATGGGCTCTAGCAATGTAGGCTCAATTATAGTTTTGCAACTAGTATTACTTTTTATGACTTTTGATTATTTGGTTGTTCACTCCTGTGAGTTAAACACTCACTGCTCAGCCATCACTTCGATGTCTAATGGCCCAAGTCAATTAAGATGTGTTTTCATTTGTTTACGAAATCATTGCTTTCAGTGGTTTGCTCTAATGACATGTGATATTATATCTTTTGTTTTGATGTCTTGAAACTCAGTCGAATAAGTTATAGGGGCTGCTAGCCAGCTTTACATTTTTATATAGTTTCCAAATCAGTTTTGGTGGACTAACACTTGTACTTCATCCCAGGATTGAACATATTTATTATTTCGTACTGGGGGACTTGTTCCCACCATTGGGATTTAGTTACCGGCCTTCTCTTCCTTCCTAGATTGTTCCTCTTTGATGGACAGTGACCCGCTATATCTTCTTATCCTAGTATGTCCTGCAAAAGTTCCTCAATCAGACCTAGCCAGTCTTTCTAATTTTAAGTATGTCATAGTTGTCAGCATGGAACAGATCATGTACAGTCCTACAACTCGTATACAACCGATTAATATGATTATGAATTTTTTTGAGCTATACCAAATTCGAGTCCGGTCATGTTGATGAGGTGACACTGCATTAGGGATAGTCAATAACTTCTGTTGGGGATTTTGGAGCTAATATTTCTACCTATCCCTTAAGGCAGAATTTCTGAAGTATGATATGCAATTTGTTGATCATTCAAGATGCTGTAGTTTTAATGAAATCATGTTAATTATAATGTTGTATTTGGTCATACAATACACGATAAACCGAATGAGTATTTGGGTGCATGATAGGATATGCTGATTTGACAGCTATAAACTGTTGTGTAGTTAAATTGTCTTCTCAATTCCAATTTTGGGGATCTCTTCCCTGTCCACTGTACTACAGAATGGTATTTGCAGTGATTTCGTGATACGTTAATTCTCCTTTATCAGAATAGAAACAATAGGAACATATATTAGATTGTTGTGGCTGGCTACATGGTAGTAGGTTTTTATGACTAACCGTTGTTTTCTTTCATTGTTGATCACCTGGTTGTTTTTATTCTGCTTTTATATGGCTTTTTGGTACTGTTCCTTCTTGTCTATATTTTCATTAATGTGGTGCTTATGCCTTCCTAAGTCGAAGGTCTATTGGAAACAACCTCTCTATCCTCACAAGGTAGGGGTAAGGTCTGAGTACACCCCTCCCCACCCGACCGTGGGATATTATTAGTGGGTATGTTGTTGTTGTCGTTGGTTGGCTACATGGGGAAGTGTAAGGCTTAAGTGTGTGGCCACCACTTCAGCCTAGTAGTGGAGGTCCAGACTAATGTTGTTCGAGTGAGACTTTGGCTTGAAGCATTCAGGGTTTGTGAAAATACTGGTCTCAGGTTTAAACCCCAGCAGATTAAAAAAAAACGATGGGTGTTTTCTTTCCCATTTGCCTAATTCTTTGTAGACAAAGTTACCTTATATATGTGCTAGTAGGAGGTAATAGGTATATTCAAGTGGAATAATCGAGGTGTTCCCAAGCAGGCCCGGTCTATCTCCTACTTTATGTCTTAAACGGTGCAGCATTTTCCCCTTGTGCTCTTATTACTGGGATGATCAGCTGTGAACTCTGTGGCGGACATAAAGCTATGGGGTCATTTTATACGAAGAATCTGCAAGCAAACTCAAGTTCAGACAAACAGTAGCTGAGATTTATCCTTGATTAGTTTGGCACTTGTTGCAATGAAATAGCTAGTAATAGTATGCAAATGCTCAACAAGGGCTATTTTTAGTCAAATAGTGAATTTAGTTGTAGTAAAGAGATGTCGTGATCTTATTGAGCAACATGCATGATCGGTCTTAGATCCCCGTTTTGATCTCTAAAGTGTGAAATGGGACCCGGCTAAAGAAGGGATTGAATTGCTTTAATTTGTTGTTCGTTTATCCTCTTTGATGTCACACTTCTAACTTCTCTTCTTCTAAAGTTGCAATTGTGGAAACACTTGCTGGTAAACAGATTATCAGCTTTGATGTTGTCTATACCTTGTCTAGTCTGCAATTCTTGAGAGCTATATTGATGATCTCTAGAAAGATATTGCATCCATTTAAGCACGATTTACATGCATAATGGTAATGCTGAAATTTGTCACCTTTTCGTCTATATTGTGCATATAATTCCACTTTTGCTTTGTCAGGCAGAAGGCTGATAGAAACAGAACCGAGCAAGCTTGTGATTTGAAGATTTTCTTGTGTGATAGGGGGACAAGCAGTGCTGCTTAGCAAATCTGACTCAAGATAGTCTTAGCCGATTTTGTTTCCATAGGTAGTTCTGTTGAGTTGTATACGTTGTAGTATGTTGACCAAGTACATATGCTAGTTTAATTTGCCATATAGGTCTGGACAGTTCATGACTAATGTATGCATCATGTGGCAGCTAAATGTAGTTTTAGATATTCCATTACAGCTTCCATATGCTCATGTACGCTATTCAAATCTATAGGAATTATGTGCCTTGGTATATTAATCTGGCAACAATTATGTGCAAGTTTTTCTGTAGTTTTCTTTGAGTTGTGTATACATGTAATATCATTACCAATTATGTATTTAGGTGTGAACAGTTCACGGTGGATGTGTATATATCGTATGGCAGCTTATTGTATTTTAAGCCATTATAGCTTTCGGCTCTTTTCTTTCTCCGCTTAGCATTATTGAACACCAAATCCAATCAATGAGAGAAACGTGCATCAGCTCCTCATGACGTGGGGAGGTATGTAAAGTAATGGTTCCCTGCGCTGAAGTATGTCACCATCTTAGGCTGGCAGATTTATATGGCTCTGTCCATGGTTCCATATAATTGTGGTTTGCATCTTGCATGGGTACAAAGTTGTGTTTGGCCTTTCTTTTTTGGTTTGCTATGATTACATTCTTGTATCTTAGTATAGTGATTAATTTGGTAGTCCGGTGGACGTGTCTTAAGTTTATACATTAACCGTGTGTTTCATTTATGGGAGATTATCTTTTGTTATTCTGCTTTAGAATGATAAATTTTTGTATTTGAAAATTATGGGAAACGTTTACACGGGCACATGATTTCTAAGATATGCTTACGATTAAAACTGTAAAAGTCCCCCCTTTTTTGTTATACTTTGCGTCTGTAGATAAACTAAGTTATGATAGTTTGTGAAGTATTTCTTTTGATTTATTTGTAGAGTGGAGCAGCTTGTGTTGGTTTTTGGGATTGTTGAACCTTGAGAACGATTGTACTTAAATGTTTTCTTTATTTATTACTTTTGAGGGATGCCTGAGCTTACTTCTTGGAATTCGATGTATAAAGGTGATTTGAATTCGATGTTTCTGTTCTGTCCCATACAAAAACGCCCAAGATAAAACCTTAAACATGGATAATAAATACCGGGGAACTAAGTGGTTGGACTAAAAATCACGTATGCGTATAAAATTTTGGTCAACTTATGTAGTACAGGTTTTTTGCTGTACCTATCAGTCCCATGCATGTGGCAGCAAATGAATGAAATAAATGTGTGGGGCTATGACATATCTCCTTTTGTGATGTGTTCTTCAGGAGCAATTGCCATTCTAATGTTACATCACCACCACCCTTGGGCACACACGGATCCAGGATTTAAGGTGACGGATTCCACCATTTCCTTTAATGAACTGTAATGTAAATCACCAATACTAGAGTTTGTTCGGAATATTTGTTCGGATCATTTTTTTAGTTTATTAGAGCAGGTTAAGAAGCAATTTTTATTTATAGATATAAAAGTCTACCAGCCGTGACACCTTTGTCTAGTTTGCGAGTGGTGACAGGATTAAATAACTAACCTAGTGTATAAGAAAATTTCTACAAAAATACATAGTAGGCATATTGGTCGACATTTGGATCGAAATTAATAGCTGCAAATGGACGTGGGTCGACCACGACGCAATGGCGAGGAGTCTTCTTAAGAAGGCTCAATGTCGAGGTCGAATACAAAATGTACGAAAGTAGTTGTAGAATAAGTTTAGAACAAAAAAGAGGAATATTTTATTGAATATTTTTTCAGTTGTATCTTTTAGGATTTTTTAGGAATATCTCCTATGAATAGTAAGAGATAAAGAACAAAAAGGGGTGAGTGGACTACTAGAAATGAAAAAAAAATGGAAGTATTAAATGTAAAGTGTTTTTTGTTTCTTTTGGTAAACAACTCAAAATTTAATCAAGTATAATATTAGATTAATTTTCATGGACTCACAGACTTAATAATTCGGGCAATAAATTTGCTCAGGCAGTGTGGGTGGGAGGAACCTAATGTTTGAAGGTTGTAGGATTATAGAACTTTGTAGGACGAAAAGAAGGGTCCTCCATGTGTGCACATGCGTGTTTTACTTTCATTGCTTAGCTGCGACCACTCCTTTTCACATAACCTTATGTATTGTTGGCTATGTGCAGGCGTGTCGGGCATGTGATTAGTTATTTTGGTATTATTTTTTATTCACTGTTTGGTATGTTATATTAAAAATAATAATTGTATAGTTTTTAAGAAGAAGGTATAAGTTATATCGGTATTAAATACCTCATCTTTTATAAGATATAAGTTATTTCGGTACTAATTTTAGTTTTGAAATATTCAAATAAAATATTAAAATAATATTAAATTTTTATACCAGCAGTATACTTTCTTTATACTTTATAGCAAACGATCCCTGAGTGTATGTGATTTACAAGTAGCATTTGCTGACACTTTCATTCCAAATATACATATTATCTAAAGTCGAAAGAAATATTTCATTCAGATAGAAGCAGGTTAGCAGAACAATATTTCTTACAAGGCTATCTGACGCTCAATTAGTTTTATTAGTATGCGGAATACCTAACCACTTAAATTTTGTATGGATCATTAGTTATACCGTTCTAAATTATTTTTGGTTCTAATTATCTTCCTCAACTTGACTTTTTGAAAGTCATTACCCCTTTGGATGCTGATGAGGCAAAGAGTGTGGGTGCATTCTCTTTTAAGCGCGTGAGAGTGAAGAAAAATTGAAAAATCAGCTTTCAAATAGGTTAATTTTTTAACATTTAATTGTCATATATTCATATATAATGATTTATTTGTTACAATTATGTATTTATTCTTGCTTCATCTTAACATACAATGTGGACTTTACTCTAACTTTTATTTTTTTAAATTTAAGATATAATGTTTATTTATTCCAAGTGCATATTTCTTTTTTGTTTTTGGCCGAGTTTGTAAAACGTTTGGTAGGAACTCCATCATTTCCTATTATTTTTTTTATATATATAATTTCTATTTATTTTAATTATGTACTATTATATTTGAGTCAGATCAATAAAAAATAATTGGCTACAGTCCCATTATTTTTAACCAAATAAAAAAGGTATAGCCAAATAATGAACTTGCAATTGTACAATCTTGTTATTTCTTCTTTTGATGCATTGATTATTTATTTCACAGTGTATTTTTACTTTTTCAAGTAAAATTTGTAAAAAAAAATAAAAATAAAAATTAGAGCACCATAATTTAGAGCTATATAAAAAATTATAGCCAAAATAACAAAATTCCAAACTATGTATTTTTTTCATAATTTTTTAGACACTACGAAAAATCGGGAAAAAAACGACCACGAAAAGCGATCAAAGTTGGTCGCTAAACAGTGCAAAAGCGACCAAAAGGCATCCAAATTCCAAAATGGCTTAGTCACTTTTTCGTTGGTCCCTTTACTTTGGGAACCAAAGTTGGTCGCTAATTAGCGACCAACTTTGGTCTCTAAGTTAAAAGGATCAAATATTCCGGTATAAAAAAAAGCGACCAACTTTGTCGCTATATTATTTTAATAATATAAATTTAGCGACCAAAGTTGGTCTTTATTTTTAAATTACGTTATTTATTTATTTATTATTATACAAAATATATCGACCAATTTTGGTCTTTAAAAAAAATATAATTTTTTTAAATCTGAAAAATAGTGACCAAAGTTGGTCGCTATTCTATAATTTTTTTAATTTCTTTTAACAAGAAGCGACCACAATTGGTCGCTAATTTCAACAATTTAATTTTTTTTATTAAATAAGCGACCAACATTAGTCGCCAATTTGCAAAAAAAATATTTTTTAAATAAAATAGCGACCAAAGTTGATCGCTATTCTGGAAATCTGGGTTAGTTAGCGACCAACTTTGGTCGCTATTGCCCAGGAAAAAAAATTATAGAATAGCGACCAAAGTTGGTCGCTTTTTTGGGTATTATTTTGGCAGAAACTGCCTATTTTTGTAGCTACACCACCTGCCAGTATACCAAATTCTATTACAATAACAACAACAACAACAACAATACGAACTACAACAATAACAACAACAATACGAACTACAACAACACAACGACAATACGAACTACAACAACACAACAACTACAATAATAATACAACAACAACATTAAAACCAACAAAGTATAAAGTTCAATAGAACTAACACATTAAACTAACAAATACTAAGTTAATACTTATTACAAGCCCATTCGAAAACGGACCAAAGTTATATTGTCTTGTTCAAAGTATATAAAAGTACTCAAGGATTGTTTCATTCAACATCATTATCATCATCGTCTGATGAAGCTTCATTATCAAGACGGTAATGAGAAGGGTCATTTTGAGGAGGACGAGAATAAAGATCACGAGGAGGACGGGAGGAACTAGCACGGGGAGGACGGGAGGAACGCTCACGTTCAAGTTGAGCCTCTGGCGATGACTCGCGAGACCGGGGAATCGGAAAAGCTCCAGAAGCTAGGAGAGCTTTGAGCTGAGCTTGCATGCCATGGTACTGAGTTTGCATGTCAACGTACTGAGCATCTCTAAGCTTTTCTCTTTCCTTGGCAGCTTCTAGCTCGGATATGAGTTTTGTCACACTCTCCCGCATAGCGGAGAGGCTCTCCCCATGAAGTTGCTCGCCTTGCGAGGAAGTCCCTATTCCTTGAATTCCACAGTGATAGCGATGGAACTTCTTAGTAGGAAGCCCGTATACTTTCCCCCATTTTGCACCGCCAGCAGCCTCCATCCATATTCTTTCAGCATCCTCGTCTGAAATTTGGATTGCCTCGCCCGACTTATTAGGTGGCTGACTGTGTATGAATTCCTCCACGTCAGCTGTGAAGCGATCCTATAAGAAAAATTACATTGAATTAGTATTTCAAAATTTATATAAGTGTAAATCAAAATACTTAATGAAAAGTGAAACTTACATGTACAGTCGAGGCTCGGCCCTCGATCCACCTTTCTTGATTCGTCTCTTTCTTCTTCTTGACAATATGAGTCTCCTTGAATAACCCATCTTGCTTCATTGGACGCCCCAACTTCTTTTCCTGAAACTCATAAATTGTAGTTAATAAACAGAATAGATATACTTAAAAAATTTAAATAAATTAATCAACTACGTATCAATCTTCTTTTTATTGTCCCTTGGCTGATCGCACCTCCAGTGTGCAAGGACCCTCCCTTCTCGGATGCGCGAGCTTTCTTTCCTTTTTCGCTCTTCTGTAAGAAGGTTGTGGTAAGCCATTGCCTTTGCAAATCCTCCCATAAATGTTGAAGCAAATAGCTAGGCTTCTTGTTGAACTGTCTAGCTTTGGATAAACTATGCGACAACCGCTTCCGAGCTTTGAGTTTAAAATTTGCAGCCACTTTCGCGCTATAGCGGTGTTCCTATACACACTTTCTCTGTATTTCAAAAGTTAAATATTATATGGAAATATCATAAATATAAATAATTATACTGCTTAAAAGAACATTTATACCTTAAATTCATTGAAAATTTGCTCCTTCGGCGTGAATGGGAATTCACTCCAACTCGTATAAGGGGCATCATAAAGCTTTGTGGTGGCTTTGGTGATTATCCTCGTAGTAATATTACTCGGGATGAACCTGCAATTTAACAAAAATGGAGAACACATTAATATCTTAGTACAAACTGTACAAAATAATAAACGTAAAAATAACAAATTACTCTTACCCATCACCCTCAGGGACTATGATGATCCTGCCATACTGATCATGATGCACCTCCTCGTCATCATCAGCATCATCGTCCGAAACTTGTACATTAGACGCATGTGTGGAAGGTGTAGGGGGGTCAGAGCTACTATCTCGCAGGCGAAGGCCTGAAATAGATGGAGTCCCTGATGAAGATGGCTCTGATCCCTGTGACTGCGACATAGCTGGATAGACCGCAAGTGGTTGTGACACTGATGGTTGTGACTCCCGTGGCTGTGACACAGATGGATGTGATCCATGTGGTCGTAAGGCAGATGGACTGTATGACGGACGTACAGTCATATGGCCCTGTGATGAAAGACCTAGTGTATGCACAAAGACATAGGGCTGGTTATGCTGTGGCACCTCATAATAGCCATCGGGTGGAGGATAATACATAGGCGCAGGCATCGGCATCTCTGAAGAGGGTGGAAAAGATGGAGGATTATCTTGTACCCTCATCTTTCCCTTACTAGCCTTTTGTCGACCCCGAGAACCAGTAGGGTCATCGTTACCTCGACCCTTGCCTGTCATCTGCATAATATAATACATATTTAGATTGAAACATATAAGAAACTAGCTATAAAACGAGAGTTATTAAAGAAACCAACTTTTTAAAGCTCATCGACGTATTGTTCCTCGTCCGAGAATTCTTCTTCCTCACTAGTTTGAGCTTCATCAGTTGATTCTACTTCCTCATTTTCTATAATTGTTACTTCATCTATATCAACTTCTTCCAATATGTGTGCAGGATGTTCCAAATCATTTTCTAAAAGTTCGTCCACTATTTGGTGAACACTGGAGATATCGTTTTGATAAGCAACATCTAACACATTCTCGACTTCCACCCTACCTACAGGCTTAGTTTTAATTACAACCCACCAATCGGACTTATTCCGCCGCAATGGATAAGGAGCATAATACACTTGCCTAACATTATGTGCAGTTATGAAAGGATCATAGAAATCATACTCCCTCGTATGATTAACCTCAATTATGTTGCATTGGTTGTGTACTCTTGTACCTCTTGTTGGATGTGGGTCAAACCACTTGCATCTAAAGAGTATCAATTTCTTATATGGCCAACCTGCATATTCTAGTTCAATTATTTCTTTGAGCACACCATAATAATCAATATCTCCAACTTGATTGCCATCACCTCCTTGAACCCACACCCCGCTGTTGTTGCTATTTTTATTTTTAGAGCAATCCTCTGTATGAAACTTATAACCATTCACAAAGTACTTAGACATTGTTGTGACCTGAAGCCCAGGTCCCCGAGATATATCTTTCAAAAATTGACTTACACAATTATTTGGATCATTTACCTACATATTGTTAAAAAATTCATAAGTTAGCGTAACTCCCAAACATTGTTTACCTACATAGTATTAGAATATTATAAGGATAAACTTACAAATTATTTGAACCACGTATCAAATCCCGTATATACAGCATCACGGCCAAATTGACCCAATATACAACACCAAGTGGTCTTCTATTTTCAAAGTGCTATCTCATATGAGAAGCAGAACTCATCGAAGCATATAACCTCTTTAAGCTAGGTATAAGAGGTAAATAATGCATCGCCTTGATAGCGACTATATTCCCGCTGGAAAGCCTCTTGAACGAGGCTTGTCGCAAAATTTACAACTGTTTAAAGTTGCATCATCTTTATAATATAACATGCAATCATCTTCACAACAATCAATTCTCATTGACGAAAGTCCTAACTTAGAAACCAATCTCTTTGCCTTATAGAAATCACCAGGTAATTTGATATTAGGGTCAACTAGTTCACTCATAAGGTCAATGAAAGAGTCCATGGCTGCTTGATAAATATTCCAGTCAGATTTTATACTTAGTAATTGATCACGCTCAACTATGTCTAATAAAAGATTAAATGGACGTTGCAAATATAATCCGGGGTATTACGCCCAGAGTCGATCCCACAGGGAATTAACATATCAATCAAGCCGTTAGAATACTAAACTTTTATTTAATCAACTTTCTCAAGAATTATGAATATCAATTGGTAATTTTTTACTACTTCTACTGAACAAAATTAATAACTAAAGATTAACTAGAAATGTGGTGTAAACAATTAGAATAAAGGTCTAAAGTTATGGTTTCCCCCGTCGGTGAAATTCTTTCTTGGATACTTCATATACTTTGATTAGTTGTCTCTATCAATCATGAACACTCTAGCTACCATAAATCTCTCTCAAGTAATTATGATAATTTACTAGACGCACTCTCTCAAGTTACGCTAGCTAGATTGCATTACAGTTCACTTTAGATTGCACCCGAAGTATCGTTATTTCTAATCCAACCTCTAAACCCTCGGTTATGACTTTCGTCTATACTCTGGGAGTGATGTTGTTCAAACAACTACCTAAATATGCACTCTCTCTCAAGTAGATACATAATAAATAGGCACAGTTAATTGAAGATCCTTTCAACTAACTACAACACGAACGTAGTTGAACAAATAGAGATTAACAACCAACCAAAACTATATTAATATCACAATAAGTTCATCCCCCAACGGGTTCCACCAAAACCCTAGATTAAANCTCTAATGGCAAAAGTTCTTCAAAGTTGTGTTTTTGGGTCTATTTATATGTTTTGGGACAACCCTAAACGTGTAGGATACGTCTAGTCAAACCGGGAAACACTTAAAGCCTTTAAAACTCGGACTGGGCTGGATTGAGGACCAGGCGTTACAGGCCAAACGCCTGGTTAACGCCTGGCCACCCCTGGCATTTCAGCTCTAACGCGCCTCAAACGCCTGGCTAGGCCAGGCTTTACAGCCCAAACGTCTGGCTATAGCCAGGTTCACTCCTTTTTGACTCTTAAGCGTATTTTTGACGTTTATGCATCCATTTAGCTTGGCTTCCCTCTCCAATTCACCTACACATGAAATAGACTCCATTATGCTCAAACGGGGTATATTTTTACCATTAACGCACATAAAATGTAAGGCACATAATGCGTTAAACCATGAATTCTAGCCACACATCAACACCCCACACTTAAACATTTGCTCGTCCTCGAGCAATTAAACTACACCCATGAACACAACTTATTAAGAAAATCCCTTAACGCGTTATACCAAGAATTTTTAAAATATTTTAAGCACAAATGTGTGACATCCTCGCCTCAATAATCGACTCACATATACCATGCTTTATTCACAATTCACTCACTACTCTAACATAGAGGTCAACAACATTACCTTTCCCTCATGAATCATGTAGCCTCACCAAATCAAAGAGCTAGTTCCACACACAATGAAATTAAAGAACACTTAGGAACTCAAGATAGAAAGAATTCACTTACGCTCAGAAATAATATTCATATGCCACAAAAGATGCACCATAGGCTTGCCCGTAGTGTACTACTCTACTAATCGAGCTCATTCAGTGTAGGATCAAGTAGGACTTTATTTGGTTGTAATGTAGGCTGTGGGACGGGTAGGATACATTTAGATATAAGAGTGACTACACCTCCCTAAGCACTTTAATACATATACTTTAACATTCAACCTCAAACTTATATCAAGCCAAACTCCACATTCACATCAATATGTATAACCCCACACTTCTTTAAGCACAATTACATCAAGAGTCACCACTTGTCAAGGAATATAGATTTATTTATTTTTATTTTTATTTTTTTTCACAACAATACAACTATTTTTTTTCTTTTCTTTTTTTTTCTAAGTGACTCTTACTTTTTCAAAACAGTGCACCTTTCTCCTTATTTCAAATGTTCCCCTCAAAAACCAACCTACCACCCCACACTTTAACTCTTCCATACTTCATCACATTCCCAGTGCTTACGAGAGGTGACAAGGTTCAAATATATGATCGATTCAAACAAAAGGGTATGGCTTGTAATGTGGTTGCCAAAGAAAAAGGATTATAGGCTCAACGGGGTTAACTACGATACATAACAATTAGGCGGGTAAAATATACATAGTTGGCTCAACAAATAAACGCCTATATCACTTCCAAGACTGAACAAAACTACTATTTCTCTTTGCACACACACGGGGCAAGTTCTAGACATTAAATACAATGCACAGAATAACATACAAACCTCACACACACATGGAAAATAACTCACTCAGGATTGGATCTATCACGACACTCCAGTCAAAGCAGTTAAGCAAATTTAAGAATCCACGATTTAAGGTATTTATCCTAGAGTCAAAAAAATTGAGCCTAAGCGTCACAACCAAAGTACTGACTATTCTCAAGGCATCACAAAGTTTCGACATAATGCTGCGATTAATTTCTCAACCATGTGGTTCCTACTCCTAAAAATTAAAAAACTACCTACACGCGATTCAATTAAAAACCCTTGGAAAAGAACCGCGGTCCAAAGAAAAACCAAGGGGGAATTACTACACTACCTAAAACAAAAATCTTTTGATATTTTCTCTAGACTTACTTCCCTCAAGAAAACTGTCTAGGAGATCCATCGTCGGGAAGAGTCCACATATTTCTAATTTTTTTTATTTATTTACCTGAAATTAAAAGACTAACAGAAAAAGCTACAAAAACATAAAAGAAAAATAACTTACTAACATGAACAAATAAAATTACTAACAAGAAAACACACTAAGTACAACAAATCACAACAAATATGTACAACACCCCACACTTAATCATGCAATGTCCTCAGTGCATCACATATAGAAAAAACAAGAAATAAAAATAAGGTGCAAGAAACTCCCTGATCAATCAGCGTCTTCATCATCTGATGCTCTCCATTCTTCCTCATACTCATCTTCTCCATCATCCTCATCATCTGAGCGCATCGGCTCTGCATCAGAGTCTTCAGGTGTGTTGACATCCTCATCATCCGAGAGCCAGTATCCCTCACCTGCTCCAATCATCTATTGAGCATGAGCATTGAGCGGGTATCGCTGAACCAACTCATCCCTCTCATCAACCGACACTGGGCGACCCCCTATACGTAACTGCAAATCCATCATCCCATAAAGATGGGCCATGAAGTTATCATCCCGTGCATTGCACTCGGCATTGGTCAATGAAGACTCTTCTTTCAGTCGTAAGCCTGTGATGTCAGTCTCTCGGGTGAGTTGATCAATGGTATGGTCAATGTTAGGCTCTACCGCTACATTTTCATTGAGCAGGAACTGAGTCAGGAAATTTGGGAATGGTATTCGATCAATTCTATTGCTGGAATGCACCAACCCCATTTAATAGCGCATTAGATGGCCCACATTCATTTTCTGCCCCATCATCAGGAAATAGAGTACACAAATTCTTTCTCAGCTGATCAGGGTGTCATGGTTGCACGGTAGTATCCGTGCATTAATCAATTTAAGCCACACCTGGGTTTCAGCTTTCATCTTCTTTTTGGGGAACCTTTTGTGGCGATTCGTGGCCCTGTCCCGAATCTAAGCAGCCCTAGAATCGACCCCACAGAGTGTGTGCCTCACTTTTTATAGTTAGGATGGCGAATGAATTTCTCTAAAGGCTCCACCGTAACATTCGGGGCACATAGAAAATCACATATAGCCTTGGCTGAAAAATCTACCAAGTGCCCACGGATTGGACCAATTCCTCTTTGTCTTTAGGGTCAAACCCTGCATAAAACTCCTAAGTTAAGGTTGATGTTCCCATTGTGCTTGAACACATAGACTAAACCCAACTCATGAATGCTCCTCCAAATTGACGGGAATTTTGTTCTCAGACTCCCTTTCCGAATGGCTCCTTCAGGGTGGACATGTTTGGGCTTGCAGCGTGTATACCACTTCCTGGAATGTGCGGGTACGCTGTTGATGCCGTATTACCGTTAGCCAACGGGTTGCTATCTCATGGCAGCCACTGCCTCTTCACCTGTCATACTTGAAGTGGCATCTCCCCCTTTCTTTTCTTCTGAGGTGGTGGGGGTTTTGCTTTGGCTTTAGTTGGGGCCGAGGACGTGGCCTTTCCTTTTTCGGCTGCTTTTCTGGGTAGCACTGTTCTCCCTGCGCAACTGATTAGTAGTTAGGGTGTGTCAAAGTATATACTTTACACATATGCTCTCCCACTTTGCCAAGGTTACTCAGACTTCACCTCGGCGAGTTTATGAATAATTAAAACACAACTGCTACACATTGGCTTCTCGTGAGTCACCCTACACTTAAAATTTCATTGAGTCCAAGATGCATGACACTAGTGGTTTGTTTCCCGGAGACCATTGAGGCATTACATCGAGCACTTAGCTAGCACAATTGCCATGGGTGCTCTTATGGACTTGAGGGACTGCCTCATGTACCCAAATCTGTTTGGGGTTCCATAATACCACTTAGCTTCACAATTTCATCCCATTCCTAAAAGGTTTCAGGGATTGGGGTTCACAACACAATATTACCATGAAATGCATAACCCATGAATAATCACCATGAATGAAGTACACACCTTTCTCATTTGTAACACCCATTTCGAAGTAGCAAAGGATATAAATAGAATCATACCTCGAAGATTGATGTGTGGTCGTTGGATGAAAGTGCACCACGAAAACTAGGTATTTTGATGAGCAATCAATTTTGTGTGTTGCGGGTGTTGTTGTAGTGAAGATCTGTATGTTAATCTATGTGTTTTGGTGTGGGTATGGGAGTAAAATCTGTGTTGGTTGTGTGCTTGGGAGTAAAATCTTTGCTTGAGAGAGAGTTGGGAGCTGTAAAAATAAAGAAGTGCGTTTGGTGGGCGTTTGAGGTATAAAACCCGGTCACCCTGGCGTTAGCCAGACGTTAGAGGCGAAACGCCCGGACCCCCCTGGCGTTAGCCAGGCGTTTGAGGCTTAATGCCTGGTACCACCTGGCGTTAGCCAGGCGTTTGAGGCTTAACGCCCGGTCTCGTCTGGCTTTTGCTGGGCGTTACAGGCATAAAGCCTGCTCGACCCTGACTTCGTCCCCACTTTCCGTCATGCTAAAACACTGCTATTTTCACCCGAATGCACTTGCAAGCTTATTAGTACCTATAAATACACGAAATACTCTTAGCCATACTAAGATTTAACTACGAATTGGGTTGCCTCCCAACAAGCGCCTTAGTTAATGTCGTGGCAAGACAATTACAGCAAGTCAACAGGTTGCCTCCTATGAAGCGCCTGATTTAACGTCGCGACACGACGCAGAATGAACGCAATTTAAGGATCGTTCAACCTTTTAGGTTCAACCAGATGCACAATAGCCAGCTCACTGGCTTCATTCATTCCCACATACCTTTTTAATCATTGTCCATTGACCTTGAAGGCGTTAGACCTATCCTCAGCAGTACTTTCCACCGCACCAGAAGGAAATACGTTGACCACCTTAAAAGGGCCAGACCATCGGGACTTGAGCTTACCCCGGAACAGTCTTAATCTTGAATTATAAAGCAATACCTTGTCCCCTGGTCTGAAATCTCGGTCCATAATGTTTTTATCATGTAATCTCTTTATTATTTCCTTATACAACCAGGTGATTTCAAATGCTTGTCCTCTTAACTCTTCCAACTCGTGTAACTCTATGACTCGATTTTCTCCAGCAGTATCGAGATCAAGGTTCAACTGCTTCAATGCCCACCAAGCTCGATGTTCTAATTCCACGGGCAGGTGACATGCCTTACCAAATACCAACTTGTATGGAGACATACCGATTGGTGTTTTGAATGCGGTTATATAGGCCCAGAGTGCGTCATCAAGTTTCTTCTCCCAATCAGTTCTTGTGGCGTTAACTATTTTGATCAGCACACTTTTTATTTCACGGTTGGAGAAGTCAACTTGCCCACTAGTTTGGGGGTGATACGGGGTTGCTACCTTGTGACACACATCATATTTAGCAAGCAACTTTTCGAAGACACGATTTCAGAAATGAGTGCCTCCGTCCTAATAATGGCCCTTGGGGTCCCAAAACGGGTGAATATATTTTTCTTTAAGAACCCCACCACCACTCGTGCATCATTGGTGGAGAATGTTGCAGCTTCTACCCATTTGGACATGTAATCTACAGCAACAAGTATGTACTTATTGTCGTAGGAGCTGACAAAGGGGCCCATGAAATCTATCCCCTAAACATCGAACACTTCTACCTCTTGTATTGGATTCATGGGCATCTCATGACGACGGGATATGTTCCCCGTGCTTTGGCATTCATTACAGCCCTTCACCTATTGATGAGCATCTCTGAACACAGTGAGCCAGCAAAACCCGGCCTCCAACACATTAGCTATTGTTCGGACTCCTCCGAAATGTCCTCCATAGGGAGCTGCGTGACAAGCCTGCAAAATAGCAAATTGTTCTATCTCGGGGATGCACCTCCGGATCATGTTATCAATGCAAATTTTAAGCAAATGAGGTTCATCCCAATAGTAATTTCGGCTATCACGATAAAATCTTTTCTTTTGCACAGAGAAGAGCTCATAAGGGTCGATGTAGCATGCTAGGTAATTAGAAATATCTACGTACCATGGCACCTCTCCCACACTTGTGGCCAGCAGCTACTCATCTGGAAAGGTTTCCAGAATATCCTCAGACTCAGGTGCCTTTTCAACATCATCAAGGCGTGATAAATGATCAGCGACTTGGTTCTCCGTTCCCTTACGGTCACGAATCTCCAAGTCAAACTCTTGCAAAAGCAGCACCCAACGAATTAGGCGCGGCTTAGACTCTCTTTTCTCGACCAAGTACCGAATGGCTGCGTGATCAGTGTACACGATCACTTTTGACCCGATCAGGTAAGACCTGAACTTTTCAAATGCAAACACTACAACCAACATCTCTTTTTCTGTTACTGTGTAATTCAGCTGAGCTCCACTCAACGTCCTACTTGCGTAGTAAATTGGGTGTATTACCTTATCTCTTCACTGGCCCAACACGACTCCCACAGCATAATCACTAGCGTCACACATGAATTCGAACGGTTGCTCCCAGTCGGGGGCAACTATAATCGGTGTTGTGACTAACCGCTTCTTTAGCTCCTCAAAAGCTACCCTGCAATCATCAGAAAACACAAATGGGTTATCTTTTTCTAGTAACTTACAGAGAGGGTTGGCAATTTTGGAGAAATCCTTGATGAATCGGCGGTAGAATCCGGCATGTCCCAGGAAGCTACGAATAGCTTTGACTGACGTGGGTGGAGGGAGTTTTTCAATCACTTCTACCTTGCCTCTGTCCACCTGAATACCTTTACTCGAAACCAAGTGTCCCAAGATGATTCTTCTTGTACCATGAAGTGGCACTTCTCCCAATTCAGCACTAGGTTCGTCTCGATGCACCTCTTTAGTACACAGTTTAAATTTGCTAGGCATTCATCAAACTAATTTCCACCACTGAGAAATCGTCCATGAAGACCTCCATAATATCCTCCACCATGTCTGTGAAACTGGCCATCATGCACCGTTGGAATGTTGCAGGTGCATTGCAGAGGCCAAATGGCATCCTCCTGAAGGCAAATACCCCATAAGGGCATGTGAATGAGGTCATTTCCCTATCCTCCGGGGCAATAGAAATCTGGTTGTACCCTGAATACCCGTCAAGGAAACAAAAATGAGACCTCCCTGCTAGCTGGTCGAGCATCTGATCAATGAAGGGAAGTGGGAAGTGGTCTTTGCGGGTGGCAAGGTTCAACTTTCTGTAGTCCATGCATATTCTCCAACCCGTGACGGTTCTAGTGGATATCAGCTCGTTTTTATCATTCCTTACCAACGTTATACCACCCTTCTTTGGTACACACTGTACTGGGCTAACCCAGTTGCTGTTAGAGATGGGAAAAATGATTCCCACATCTAACCACTTTATAACTTCTTTCTTCACCACTTCCTTCATATTTTGGTTCAACCGCCTTTGATGTTCCCTAGAAGGTCTGTGTCCCTCTTCCAGGAGAATCTTGTGCATGCAACAGGCTGGGCTGATCCCTTTGATATCTGCCATCGTCCAACCAATGGTAGTCTTGCATTCTGAAAGTACCTGTAACAACTGTTGTTCCTGCACATCTAACAACCCAGATGAAATAATAATAGGTAATGTAGAGTTAGGTCCAAGAAATGCATACCTGAGGTGCGCTGGTAAAGGCTTCAGCTCTAACTTGGGTGGTACTTCAACTGAGGGCTTGGCTTGTGGGATCTCTCTCTTTTCCAAGTGTAATGGTTCAATTTTGAGAGCCTCGACCATGTCCCTTTTCCTTCCAATGCTACTACCCATTCAGCTAGCTCCTCACCGTTCATATCATCTAAGTTCATCAAACATGCAGTCAAAGGGTCCCCAACAGTCAGGGACGCATCATCTTCTTCCAGGATCAAGTTCACGGCATCAATAAGAGAGCAGTTGGCGAACTCACTTGGTCGCCTCATAGACTTTTGCACGTTGAACGTGATTTCTTCATCATTGAGCCTCATCTTAAGCTCACTAGTCTCACAATCGATGAGGGCTCTGCCTGTGGCCAAAAATGGCCTTCCCAAGATTATGGGAATTTCCTCATCTACCCGGCAGTCTAGGATCACAAAGTCAGCAGAGAACACAAATTTCCCCACTTGCACTAACACATCGTTCAGAATACCCGACGGTCTCTTCACCGTCCTATCAGCAAGTTGCAGCAGCATGGAGGTAGGCCTGGCTTTACCAATCCTCAGTCTTTTATATATGGCCAGCGGCATCAGATTAATGCTAGCCCCCCAAGTCACATAGAGCTTTGGCGAAAGCTAAGTTGCCAATGGTACAAGGAATTGTAAAACTCCCTGGGTCAGACAACTTTTCAGCAATAGGACGCGTCACCACCGCACTACAAGTCTGAGTAAGGGTGACAGTAGCCAGATCTTGGAAGTCAAATTTTCTGGACATCAACTCCTTCATCATTTTAGCATAGCTAGGAATTTCCTTCAACGCATCAATCAATGGGATATTTACCTGTATTTGTTTTAGCATGTCTAAGAATTTCTTATACTGCTCATCCTTCTGATATTTTGCCAGCCTTTGAGGGAATGGAGTTGGTGATCTCTTCTTTCCTGTTTTCTGTTCTTTTTCCTTTTCCACCACCACATCAACTGTTGGCTCTGTGATTTCCTCTAGTTCTTTCTCAGCTTCACCTTGCTTACTGGATTCCCCTTCAGCTGGCTGCACTGTGACCTTGGTCAAAGGAGTCGAGTCATCAATTTCAATAGGCACCTGCACCAATGTATTTGTCTGTCTACTTTCATGCATCATCTCCTGTTCCAGGTCCAGGTCTCTGCCATTGCGGACACTCACTGCCATTAGCTGCTTTGGGCCCTGGTCCCTTGGATTCACCTGAGTATCAGCAAGTAAAGTTCCGTGAGGAAGATTGTTAACTGCATTTGAAATTTGCCCCAGTTGCACCTTGATATTTTTAATGGTTGAGTCATGGGAATCTACTCTTTCGCTGATCCTGGCGTTTGACCCAATAACCCGTTGCATCATAGCTTCTAACCTGGAGAACCCATCTTCTTGCCTTCCTCCCTGTTGATGCTGAGGAGGGTAGTATGCTTGTTGTTGATTCTGATGGTTATAACCTTGTGGCCTCTAATATGGTTCTTCATTACCTTGTGGTCTCATGACACCCATGTTTCCACTGTTGTGTTGTTGGTGAGGTGGTCTATACGGTTGAACTTGCTGACCCCAGTTTTGCCCCCTTGTCTCCGGCTTCCATAATTTGACACATAATTCATGTTTTCTGGATAAGAGGGTGATCACATTCTATATTCCACTGATTACCAAATGGTTGACTAATGCAAGATGTGCATAAGCCCCAATTGGTTGTATCCACGATGTGTACCTACTGCTTTTGCCCTGATTCCTCCACCTTCTTAGTTAGTATGCTCATCTGTGTTATCAAGGTGGCCATGTTCTCTGCAATAGTATTGGATGGATCGAATGGCACTGAGTGAACTACAGGAGTAATGGTTGCATTCCTAGTTGTCCATCCTGAATTCTGCGCCATTTTATCAAGCAAGATCTGACTTTCTCTCCATGTTTTGCTCAAGAATGCTCCACCAGCTGAAGCATCAACATTTGCCTTTACAGTATCAGCTAGACTCATATAAAAACGCTGTCCCAACATCTACTCCGGAATACCATGGTGTGGACAGATAACTAGCATTCCCTTAAATCGTTCCCATATCACCTGCAATGTTTCAACTGGTTTCTGTCTGAAGCTCAAGATTTCATCAATTTGTTGAGCTGTCTTGTTGGGTGGATGAAATTTGTTCACGAACTGCTTAACTAACTCCTCCCATGTGGTAACGGAATTGATGGGGAGTGAGTTTAGCCAAGTCTGGGTTGCTCCAGTCACTGAGAATGGAAACAACAATAATTTTATTGCCTCCTGAGTGACGTTTGGTTGCCTCTGTGTTTTGCAAATTGATAGGAAATTCTTCAAATTATGTTTGGGGTCTTCGATGTAGGACCCTGAGAATAGTCCCTTGTTCTGCAACAAGTGCAGCATATTATTTGTAATCTGGAAAGATCCAGCCCGTATTTGAGGGACTAGTATTGCAGTGACCAAATTCTCTGTTGTGCGTTATGCCCAGTCATATAAAGAAGCCTCTGCCCCTATCTGCGCAACTGGGTCTACCACATCATCCCCATTATTGTTCCTGTTGTTTGGATCTTCCATGTGGGGTTCAAGTTGTTCAATTGATGGTTGTTGTTTCTTTTCCGGTTGGCCCGGTTTAGGGCCTTGTAAACCTTCTCGGGGTCTGATAAGGCTTCAAGTACTTCACCAGTTCTCGATGAGTTTCTAGGCATGCACCTGTACAACCAAGTTAGCAAACGTTAAACTTTCAATGTATATATGAAAACTGAAGAAAATTGACTATATTTCAGAATTTTGTATTTCTTCCAACTCCAATTGATAACACCGCTAAGTTCCCCGGCAACGGTGCCAAAATTTGATCACGCTCAACTATGTCTAATAAAAGATTAAACGGGCGTTGCAAAATAATCCGGGGTATTACACCCAGAGTCGATCCCACAGGGAGTTAACGTATCAATCAAGCCGTCAGAATACTAAACTTTTACTTAATCAACTTTCTCAAGAATTATGAATATCAAATGGTAATGTTTTACTACTTCTACTGAACAAAATTAATAACTAAAGATTAACTAACAATGTGGTGTAAACAATTAGAATAAAGGTCTAAGGTTATGGTTTCCCCCGTCGGTGAACTTCTTTCATGGATACTTCCTATAGTTTTATTAGTTGTCTCTATCAATCGTGAACACTCTAGCTACCATAAATCTCTCTCAAGTAATTATGATAATTTACTAGACGCACTCTCTCAAGTTACGCTAGCTAGATTGCATTACAGTTCACTTTAGATTGCACCCGA
>ML431142.1:0-15627 GCA_005239525.1 Nicotiana knightiana
TATATATATATATATGTGTGTGTGTGTGTGTGTGTGTGTGTGTGTGTGTGTGTGTATGTGTGTTGGATCGGGCTGCCCGCCGCAGCAGTTGTGTGTATTCATGGTACTTACTGAGTACGAGTGTTTAGTGTGAGCATGAGATACTGATAGTGGAGTCACGAGTGACTGAGAGGCTTGCCCGAGAGGCTTTATTATGAGTGATACTGTGCCCGAGGGGCTTATATTTTATGAAATTACTGTTTCACTCTTCTTTACACTGAGCCTCCGACGATAATGTTGGACAAATATTTTTATGCGAGATTTTTAAATGGAAACTGGAGTTTTATGAAATATTCGGAATGTAGATTCCTGACTTGATTTATTCATTTCCACTGTTACTCATTATATGGATTTACATGATTTATAAATGCTCGTCACTACACTCAAGTTTTTAGTTACTTTGATTACCTACTGAGTTGGCGTACTCATGTTACTCCCAACTGCNGCGTACTCATGTTACTCCCTGCACCTCTGTGTGCAGATCCAGGTACCGGACCATCTCACTAGTTGATTTTCGGGCGTGCTTGGACGTTGTTCGAGGATCAAGGTAGCTGCTCAGCGTCCCCAGCTCACCTCCTTTCTTTTCTTCAGTTCATAGTTTTTGTCTTTTGTACATCAGGCTTTTGTAGTATCAAGTCACCTTATTGTACATTGTATTTACAGTCTTAGATGCTCATGACAGTTAACTCCAGGTTTTGGGGAAGTGTATAAATTGTTCATCTCAATTTGCTATTTTAAAATCTTCTAATTTTGGGGAATTATGAAATATTATGATAGTCTGAAATGGTTGGCTAGCCTAGTTCCACATAGGCTCCATCACGGCCGGCTTAGGATTTGGGGTCGTGACACAGAAACTGCCCCTCTGGCGTAACATTACTCAGAAATCAGCCCCTCGGGCATACCTCACAGTCACTTATAATCAGGCCCTCGGGCAACCTCACAGCCACTCACAATCAGCCTCTCGGGCAACCTCACGCTCACTCATACCTCCCAAACACTCGTCACTCGGCACTCGCACTCAGTAGGTACCTCCACTCATTGGGGATGTGTACAGACTCCGGAGAGGCACCTTCAGCCCAAGCGCTAATATCAAGCCACCTCGTGGCATATCATATCCTCACAATCATGCCCTCGGCCTCACTTAGTCAGAAACTCTCAAAAAGCCACTCGGGCTATCAGTAAAACGGGGTACTCGACCCAAAACATCATTTTATATCTCAAAATAGTGTAAATAAGGGTGAGTTTCGAAATCAGTTAAACATAATATGACTGAGTGAAAATGATAAGTCAACACAGTGAGGAAATAGTAGTAAAAGCCCGAAGGGGTCTAAAACAAGTCGGCACAAGGCCCCAACATGGCTTACAGCTCAAATATAACAATAGTCTTTAAACGCAATTTAACATATGATTTAAAAGTAAATACGCAACTCAATAGTTGCCACGGGAAGGACCAAGTCCAAATCCACAATCAGTGCACGCCACACACTCATCATTCGGCATGTGCACCACTTTGAAAATAGTGAGAAAATATGAAGTCCGGGGTTTCATACCCTCAGGACAGGATTTTCAGTCATTACTTACCTCAAACCGGCCCAAATACTAATCCGCGATGCTCTTGCCTCTAGAATCGGCTCCTGATTGCTCCTAATCTAACCAAAACCATATTAATATCATCAATATACGCTTACGGAACAAAGCCCACTCGAAAATTTTAAAATTTAACCAAAATTCCCGAAATTGGCCAAACCCGACCCCCGCGTCCACGTCTATACATATAAAAAGCGTCGAAATCCGACTATAATAGCCCCTTCAATCACTCAATTAAAGTCTCAATTTCTCATGCCCTAACTTCCCCAAATTTGGGGTTTAAAACCAACTAATTTCGGGTTTAATCACTTAGAAATCAACATAGAATCGAGTTATGAAGCCAAAAATCTTACCTCCAAACGTTCCCCTTTGAATCCCTCTTTGAATCTCTCTCAAGAGCTCCAATTTCGTCCAACAATGGTGAGAAGTGGGCTCAAACTCGCGGATGTGGATTTTTAAAGCACACCGCCCAGGCCCCTCATTTAACCCTACGCGATTGTGGAATATCCCACGCGATCATGAAGATTTTACTTCCCAACTCACGCGGTCACGGCCCTTCCCACGCGACCGCACAACACAAATCCTTCCACTCCTCATCAGCTCACTCTCCTCTACGCGATCACGACCTTGGCCACGCGTTCGCGTAGCACAACATCACAGCCACACATGATTGTGATCTGACCTCTGCGATCGCATAGAGAAAATTTCACCCCTGCCCAACTTAGCCTACGCGATCGCGTACCCTTCTACGCGATCGCGAAGAACAAAACTGCTTGCAACAGAAACCAACAAAACTGCTATCTCCCAAATCCAAAAATTGATCCGTTAACCACCCGAAACTCACCCGAGGCCCTTGGGACCTTAACCAAACATGCCAACACATCCCATAACCTTATTCAAACTTAGTCGAGCCTTAGAAACACCAAAAACAACACAAAAACATCAAATTCACCTTGGATTCAAGCCTATGAACTTTGAAACTTCTAAATTTTGCCAAAGATGCCGAAACCATCCAAAACACGTCCGAATGACCTGAAAATTTGCACACACATCCAAAATGACACTACGAACCTGTTCAAACTTCCGGAATTCCATTCCGACCCCGATAGCTAATTTTCCAGTGCCGACCGGAAATCGCCAAAAACTAAATTTTGCCAATACAAGCCTTATTCTACTTTGGACATCAAAACCACATTCCGAACACACTCCTAAGTCCCAAATCACCTAACGAAGCTATTTGAACCATAAAATCTACATTCCGAGGTTGTTTACCAATAAGTCAACTTTCGTTGACTTTTTTCAACTATTGAACCAAGTTAAGAAACTAAGTGTCTCATTTCTCTCCAAGAATCACTCCGAACCCGAGCCAACCAATCTAACACAACATAATGAAGCTTAACCACATATAATGAAGCAGAAACGGGGAAAACAGGGTTATTACTCTCGGAACGACCGGCCGGGTCGTTACGCATTTCTTTCTTTTATTTTATTTATTTTATTTTTATCGTATTTTTATTCTCCTCCTCACATACTTTTTTGATATAATCTCTCTACTATAAATAGGTATCTTCTTTTACATAGGATTTATGAAGCAAAATTTTAATTTATACTATTTTATTTTGATATAATTGAATCATCATGTAAATAATAAGTAATATCGGATATAATATTATTGCTTTCGATAATTATATTTTATATTGATTTAAATTTTAATATTTTTATTTTATATTATAATTAAATGAAAATAAAAATTAATTAAATTCTTCTGTAAAAAACATTTATATTTATTTCTCTATTTTAAATAATATTAATTGTAAATTGAACATTTACTATCCTTTTTCATAATATGACATTCAAAATTAATTTTCAAAAAGATTGTCCAAACATAATTTCCTTACCAATATTGCAAAAAATAATTCTCAAATGAATTGGCCAAACTCTCCAAAAGTACTACTTGGAAAAGCACTGGTAGAAAAAGCACATTTCAAAATAAGCAGTTTTTGGGAACTATACCAAATGGGGTCAAAGTCCTTATACTCTTGTTCTTTATTGAATTTCTAAAGCTTCTTCTTAGTTCCATCGAATCCATTTCTTCCAAGTTCCTCCTTTCTTTGTTAGATTGAGTGCCTTCTTAAATTTACTAAAGAACTTGAAATCACCCGGCTCAAAGGTGCAAAAATCACAACCTACCACGTAGGATTTTAACTTCAACTTCACTATAACAAAATGAGTCATTGTACTGATTACAAGACATGTAGTTAAACACCCCCACGATTCTCCTACTTCAACTATTTGAATGAATTAAAAGTTACTCTAATATTATGAATGACACCTTGATTACAACTAGATTTCCTAACACACATTAACTAACAGACTCAAGAAGAGCACTAATACTAGTAATCGACTTGATTGTTGAAAATGGTGTTCCATAGTTAACGTGAAAAAGGATGACGTTCTCAGACCATAAGAAAAGTATTTAACTTCAACGTACTCCTAGATCTTTGGGAGTCCTATGCATAGTCAACTTCTCATTTTATAGGACTCTTAAAACTCCAAGGACTCCACAAGTCTTGTAACTTTTGTCTTTTACCTATGCGAGCATATCTTCTAATTAGACAACGACCCCTATCACATTAACAACCTTTTCCCACCAATCTCAGACCATAATACTTTGTGCAAAAGTTACTGATGTGTAAAAGTTACTACCTTGTAAGAACCTTCAACAGCTACCTTGAGGACCTGGTTCTTAGCATATTTTAGCAGCTACCTTGAGGACCTGGTTCTTAGCATACATTCACTGGATATACTTTGTTAATCATCATGACTCCAATACTTCAACAAATTCCCCTTTAATGATGATAAAGTTTTCGTGCATAAACTAGGTAATGGAATTCATAATCATCTCATCAAAACACCAGCAACATGTGAACAAAACAACACCAAAAAAATGTGACACAGACGCATTGGGACCCAATTCAGAGCAAGTATATCAAGCACCCCCAACTCCATCTTCCCCCTTTTGGCATCACCAAGAAAAAAAGCTTTTAGACAGTCCCAAGCACAGTTAATGCCAGATTCATGGCTATCAAGGCTACAACACAAGCACAAGAAATATCAAGACAAAAAAACTATGCCGATGATAAAAACTACGTGAGAAACAGGTAAACAACCTAAGAGAGTTCATAGTAGTGCCAAATTAATCCCAATGTCTGGAACTAAAACATTAAAACAAAATAAGTTGAAACATCCTGCAAACTACTCAGAACCAGGATCAACTAGGTTAACAAAACAAGCTGGAGACAAGGGGTAAAGGACCAGGATCAAGGGTGAGAAAAGAAAGATGTCAAGGCTTTCACAAGGTGGCAATCTATTGAGTATGGGCCTCTCCGTCTTTTCTGAGCTCCTCCTTTAAAGTTTCATGGTTTCCTTTCTTATCTCATCATTGTCTTCCCTAAGCTGAGGATTCTCCTCCAAAGCCACTTCTAACCTTTTAGAGAGTTCGGTTGCCCTGCTACTCCCAGGTGAAATGGTAGAACCATCTGGCCCTCTAGCCTTGATCTCAGCATAACAACATTGCTTGACTATCTGATTCCCAAACTTCAGCTCAAGCAAATCTATATTGAGCTTGTCAAACAGCTCAGTTAGCATGAAGCCATAAGGCATGGCATGCTTAGGCTTTGAGGTGTCTCTAGCCCTTACCGTATGCTGAATTATCTTATTGAGAAGGTTTATTGTTCTACTTGTATCCAGCAACTCCATTACACCCAAATCAAGTAGGGTGGCCTCATGCCTTCTCTCAGATCTATGCAGAATGCATGAGTTCACAAAGTGCAACAATTTGTGTAATAAAGTCATGTCCTTCTTGTACACCTTCTAGGGAGAATCCCGCTCAAACTTCTAAGAGAACTTTATGGTAACTATAGTGCATGTGTCCCCATCATTTTCAATAGCAGAATACTTCTTCTTCAGATAGTTGTCAAATCCCAGAGAAGGAATGTCCAGTAGCAGCCTATAATCTTCAGCGTCAAACTCCATATCAAATTCTCCCACTGAAATCTTTACTACCTTGCCATCAAACTGGAAATTAGCATAAAACTCGACCATAGCAGGTATACATACATGGGGAAAGGGCTTAACAAACATATGTGTCCATCCCTGCAGGTCAAGCTTTTCAACCAACTGGGCCATGCCCTTCTCATCAGTATTTGCAATTATCTTCAGATTCAACATTTTTCTATTTTTGAACTCAATCAATTTGTCAACGACAGCAGAGACAACCCTATTCTTCTTCCCTTTATTGGTCTTCTGAGAGGTGGCACTTTCCTTGGTGGGTTTAACAACAGTCTTATTCACTGGTGGTTTCTTGGCTTGTAGAGAAGGACCAGGTTCATCCTCTTCATCCAACTTAACTATAGGTTCAACAACAGGAATTTGCTTTCTTGTTTTCTTGGCACTCCTAGACTCCTTGATCATCTGTTCATCAAAATCTTTTCTTTTGCTCATGTTGAGAGGAATCCTTGAAGGAGGAACCACTTCCTTTCTTTCTTTTGGAACTGGACTTGTATATTTGATAGAGGCCTTCCTGCCCTTTTTCCCTACCCTAAATAAGGGCAAATCATCCTCATCACTTTTAACCTCCTTATCTCCAACAAAAGGAGTTAACGAAGGCTTAGATTCTTCAAATTTCCTCTTCACTAACTTCTTCTAAAGGGGTCATGATTGTTTTCCCGATAGCCATATAGCCTTTAGATTCCTCAATCTCCTTTTCACTTCAATTTTGGTATCCTCACTTTCACTTTCTTTTTCATCTTAATCACCCTTACTCTGAAAGTCACCTTCTCCCTCACTTTATTTTTCTTCTTCTGCGGAGTCTTCCACTTGCTCACCTAATTGCTCTTCTACCTCATTCTTTTTTTCTTAACCAGATTCCCCCTCATTCTCGCTCTTCTTCTCATCAGTACTATGAGCTTTCTCCTGCACCTGTTGCTTCTCCATATTGGCTTCTCCTTCTCTCTCCCCATGAATTTCCTCATCATCCTTATCATCAGTCTAATTGTAAGAATTGCCATCGGAACTCTCTTTATCCCATGTTTCTTTCTCTCATTCCCCCTCAACCACATATATATTATCAATGTTGTTCCCATTTTTGTCCTGAGTTACAACTTCCCTTTCTACAGTAGTACCCTCTACAAGTGGTGAGTCACTCATGGGTGGAACAACTTCCAACGGGGAAACCTCAATAATAGAGACTAGAACATCAAGTTTTGATAGAGGTGATTTTACCTGATCCGCTATGACAGATGCATATTCCCCCTGAGAAATAGCTTCCTTAACTTCCTGTTTCCCCTTAGCAGTAGCACGAATCACTACCTTGCCACTCTTTACTAATTTCCTTGAAGTAGCCTTGACCTTAGTGGGTTTGTAGGTGATTTGTGAGACAGATACAGGTGCATGGGCAGTTGCTTTTGGGGATGTAAGTCCAGTAGATGTAGGAATTGCAAGTGCAACAGTAGCAGAGGATGATGGTGCAGGTACAGTAGAGTTTATGAATGAAGATGCAACATGTGTGGGTTCAGATTCACTAATTGATTTTGCACTGTTCTTAGGCTTGGGCTTCATAATTTTGGATTTTGCTCCAGTCTTAGATGAAGATTTTGCATTTGATGGAGTTTGGCTTGATATGGTCATGATGATGAGAGAACGAAGGATTTTCTTTGGTTCTTGCTTAGGGTTTGAGAGGAACAGTGAGCTCTAAGAGATGTATCACGAGAGGGTTTTTAAGAAGGTAAGCCTAATTTGACTAGAAGAGATAAGGTAACTAAATTTGAATTATAACAGGAATCTAATAACAGTTACTTTTGACTGCTGGACTTTTAGAAGTAATTAGACTCTAATTGCTCTAGGATTCCCCCTTGATCCTCGACTTTGATAACAAATAGGAGTGACGCTAACAACATAGAGAGTGTGGAAGTAATTTCAGTTATTAAGTTCCAATGATTTAAGACAAGATGGCACGTACCTGAGTCCAAGAACCAACTCCTTTAGCAAATCCTTAGTCATTTCTACTATAAAGCTTCAGCACAGTAAGTTAGCATCATAAGGCAGAGTCATCAACTAGACTTTCTAGGCGAGTGTGTATGCTAAGGACAAGCACGAGACTAAATCAATCATTTTATACTAAACTATCTAAATCTAATGACTTCTTTTCTATCCAATCATTGGCATTCAACATAGATGGAAGTATTGAGTAATCCCAATTCTACTATGTTTTGTTCAAAGTGGTCCCTACTCAGTGCCTTAGTGAAAATGTCATCGATTTGATCTTCAGTTGTGACGACCCGATAGGTAGTTTTGAGTTCTAGCCCTTATTTCCGTGTTTCAATACCTATGTTAGCTGCATTTAGTATTTCTCTGTTTGCGTGTGCAGTCCGTGTCTTTTCCTGAAAAGATTTTATATGAAAATTTGAAGAAAACATTTTTGGCTTTAAAAGTAACTTGAGTTGTCTACGGTCAATATTTTGTGTAAACAAACCCATATTGGTATTTTAACAATCCCGGTGGTTCTGTATAGTGATTTTTGACTTGAGTGTATGCCCGAAATTGAATACGGAAGTCCCTAACTTGATTTGACTTAATTTGTCGAAAACTAGTAACTTGAAGGTTTAAATATTTCCTAGATTTGGCTGTAGGTTGACTTTACAGCTACCAGGTCCAGATTTTTCTTCTGGGACTTGGTATAGGTTAATTTTTCAATTTGAAACTTGTCTACAAAATTTGGTGCAAAACGGAGTTGGTTTGATAGAATTCGAACGCTCGGTTGTGAATTTTGAAGTTCTTGAGTTTCTTTGCAAATTTCATGTATTTTGATGTCTGATTCGTAGTTCTAGGTGTCATTGTGGTATTTTGATCATGTGATCGAGTTCATAGGATGTTATTACACTTGTGTGCATGTTTGGTTTGGAACCTGAGGAGCTCGAGTGAGTTTCAGATAGGCTACAAACCATTCACTTAGAAATTTTTTGATTTTTCAACTGTTGCTGATGGTTGGTGTATTGTGCTTCGTGATCGCAAAGGAAAATTGTTGCTGGGGTCGAGTTCTTTTTCACAAATGCGGGGCACTGGTCGCGAACGCGACGTAGTGGAGGACTTAACCTTCGCGAACGCGACCATCCTCATGTGATCGCGGAGGTTTAGGGGATTCTGGGGGAGGTAGGTAGTACTCTATGCAATTACAGAAGGTACATCGCGAATGCATAGGCCTTTTTGGCTACTGTGCATCACAATCGCATTAGGTGCTTCACGAACGTGAAAATCACAGTGTTATAAACTTTCAAAAAAGGGGATTTTAGTCTTTTTTTTTCACCATTTTCAAGTTTGAGCTCGGTCTAGAGGCGATTTTGAAGAGATTTTTCATCCCAACTTCGTAAGTTAGTAGATTTTATCTTGTTTTTCTTACATTTCCATAAACACTACATTGATTTTAACCTTTAATCTATGCTTTTTCATGGTAGAAATTAGAGATTTAGGTAGAAATTACGGATTTTGAGAAATTGAGATTTAGACCTCAAATTGAGGTCGGATTTCAAACTAATCACATAATCGGGCTCAGGGGTGAATGGATAATTGGGTTTTGGTCCGAATCTCGGGTTTTGGCCAAACGGGCCCGGGGTTTACTTTTGTGACTTTTTCCAAAATCATTAAAGAATGAATCTTTTTTACTCATAGGTATTTTTTAAAGACTATTTTGAATTATTTGAACTATATTTAGGCAGATTTGATTGGTTTGGAGGCTAATTCTAGAGGAAATTTGTGGTTGAGCATTGATTTGGTTGCAAAGTGAGGTAAATGTCATGGTTAACCTTGACTTGAGAGACTAGGATTTGTTGGATTATTTGCTACATGAATTATGTGTGGGAATGATGTATATGTGAGGTGGTTTCTATTGGCTTAAAGTATGCAGGTGGGAATTATTCCTTCGTTCTAAGTTGTTTATTTGATTTTGTTTCTCCATGCTTATGTTAGATTATTACTTTTAATTATTCGTCTCATATTTATTATTTATTTTGAAGATGTTGGAATTTTTGGAAGTTGAGTTTGATATCCTGGCACTATAATTGAAATGAAATTATTTCCCGCCTTGTATTTATTATTTGTATTTGTATTGTTGATTTGGTGAAGAAGAGTGAAAGCCACAAAGGGTGTTGTCGTGCCTTATTTGTATTCATTATCATATATTGAGAGATGTTAAGAGTAAAAGTATGAAGGATGATGTCATACCGGTGAGTAAAAGCACGAATGGTGATGCCGTGCCATTTCATTTATGACATGGTGAGGACGAGAGTAAAAGCATGAAGGGTGATTCCATGCCATTTTTATTTCATTACCTTATTTTATTTCCGTATTTGGTGATTTACTTGGCTATATGGTTTCTTATTTCGGAAGATGTTATTTTTTGATTTCGTACTTGCCGTTTATATATATATATATATATATTTTTACATATGTGTCTTGTCATAGCCTCGTAACTACCTCGTTGAGGTTAGGCTCGACACTTACAGAGTATGGGTCGGTTGTACTCATGATACACTTGGGAACTTATTGTGTAGATATTGGTTTGGTCCTGGCAGTGCTTAGAGGTGCGTCTGCTCGAATCACATTAGTTCGGAGACTCGAGGTAGATCTGCTGGCATTCGCAGACCTTGAAGTCCCCTTCCATTTCCTATCTTTACTGTTTATCTCATTGGAACATTTGTATTGATTTCAAACTATACTTGTAGACTTCTAGTTGCTCAACTACTTGTGACACAAGACTCAGGGGTTGAGTTAGACCGCCTTATGATATGGGTTTATTTCTTGTATTTAAGCTTTAATCTTTGTTAATAATTGTTATTGTTCTATTTTGAACTACTTAATTATTAAATTATTTAACTAATGTTGTCTTGCATAGTAAGTGGACGTTAGGTTCCACCTGTAAGATCCCGTGAAATTTTTCCTAAAAACCGGGGTTCCGTGATGCCGGGGTAGGAAAATATTTTGCAGAGTTGAACAGTGCGCCAGGAAGTTTAGTTTGGATTGAACAGTGCACTGAAGAGTTGAAAGAAATTATTTCAGAGTTGGGCATTTCTGCGGCCCGTTTATGCTGCCGCATAATCACTCTGCGGGCCGCAGAATGCCGCAGAGTGAAGCAGCTATTTGGGCCATTTTTTATGTCAATTTCGCGGCCAGTTATGCGACCGCATAACCATTTTTTGGGCCGCACTTTGATCGCATAATCATCCTTTGAATTTTGCAGAGGGAGGTTCTACGGTGCATTATACGACCGCATAACAGGTCTACGAGCCGCATAACAGCCGCAGAGTGAAGCAAGCTAGCCCAGTTCTTGAGGCCATTTTCAGAGGCCATTTCATGGGCCGCAGAATCATTATGTGGTCGCATATGCGACCGCAGATCCTGTCCCGTGGCTTCATTTTTGGGTTTTTATAACCCGGCCCTACTTTGTTAAAACATATGCCATAGTCCATTTTGAGCAAAATTTCTTATACTTTTAAAGTGAGAAAGAGTGCTTAGAGTGGGGGAATAACCTTCAACCTATTATCCATAAATTATTTCTCAATCATTGAAGATTAACAAGGAAAGTCTTCATCCTAAAGGTAAGAATCTATGCCCTAACTCTTAATTTTTAAAATCTACTAAAAAAGGAGTAATTAGCAAGACATTTTTTGGGTGTGGGAGTTGTTATCTTGCATGCATGTGTTATCAAATAACGTCGGAAGGTTGTGAGCTAAAAATGGTAGAGAATGGGTTGAGGGATGATGGAATCTTTCGTGAAAGGGCATTAAAAACATTAATGCACACCTAGTGTTTGATAATATGCTCAAATGAGCTAGAATCATGATCATCTTCCTAATTTTGGTTCAACTTGTTATATTTCTAAAATAGATTGAAGTTGCTAAGTTTCGGAACATGTTAAATTTTAAGGAAGCTCAATTGAGGTATATTGGATAAACCCCTTTCTTAGAATTGAATTCACGGTGTTCATGTAAGTTATGTAAGATCCTATTTGATCATTATGAAATCGGTTTTTCCGAGTAATCTTGTGTTGAGAGCTACATGTTCAATATGTGTTTCAAATGCATTTAGTCATGCTATGTTATCTTTTGAGTATATTCAAAGTGCGGGTTGTGTGTGTTATAATTGTTATGATTTCAAGTTATGCTTGAGTAAAGGTTATCATGCCAAATTATGTGAACAAAATCTCTGTATGTCTAAGACTCTTTGTCACACCTCTTTTTTCCGCAACAACCCTATTACGAGGTTGGTGAAGAGTTTTCCAATCAAAGTGACGTTTTGAAAAGGGATTATTTATTATTTGGAGTCGCCACTTGGAATTGAGTTTTGGTGTTCCAAGCCACCTTTTATTTGAATCTCCTTTCAAACGGAAGGTTTAACTCTTATTTCATGGTCTACGAAAACAGAAGACTGAGTAAGGAATCCTTTTGACCGAGGGGAAGGTGTAAGGCACCCCTCGAGTCCCGTGGTTCAAGCACGGTCGCTTTATTGACTCATGTAAGGCTTAAATCAATTTTGTAGTTATTCTTGTATTTTATTTATCATGGCTTATTTATTACCGCTTAATTATTTATTATATTTTATTAATTGTGTTTACCAAGATGCGGAACACACACAAGGTATTTCTTTAAAATTAAATGTTAGACCAAGGTACGGAATGTACACATGGTTATAACACAATTATTTTTAATTTAAAGGTGTCGAGACGCGGGATGCGTACATGACCCTTTTATTATTTGAGCATATCAATCCAAGGTTCGGGTATGAACACATGGGCTAATATTTAAAGTACATCTAAAGTTTTTCTAGTGTTTTTAGAGTATTTCATTTGCTTTGTCTCTTTAAGATTCGAGACATTTATTTGTATAATTTTATTGTTATTACTTATCGCAACGAGTCTTAAATTAGTTATTCATCTCGCTACCTTATAAATATTTTTTGCCATTCCAATTATTTATACCTTGAAATAGCTAATTACATTGGGTTGAGATTTTAATGAAATAGAGAGGGTACATAAACTTATTTAAAGAGTTCGTTAGGAAGACTAGATCCAAGAGAAAATAGAATAGTCAAATCATAAGAGAGGGTTTGAACTTCTTTTTGTTTTTTTTTTAATTTTAATGTGGAATGTGAAAAATATTTCATGGAATCATCTTACGGGACATTTCCTTTGGACTTCAAATTCTAGGAAAAGAGGCAACTGTAGCATGTTGAGTTTATTTGGTAATATACTTCTGCCAGTAAGAATATAAATAAACTTGGATTGGTCAAAACTCTACTACTTTGAGATTTAATCTAATTAATAAAATGAATATTATAGAAATGAAATTCGAGAGTCTAACTAATCGACTATTGCATCCCTGACCTTAAACATAATTAATGTAATAAATTTTTATACGTATGAAAAAAAAAGTGAAATGCATGCATAAAATTAAACTAAACAGTATTCACCAAGTTAATAACACATTTACAACATATTCTTTATATGCAAACCAAGTTATAAACTATCAACATGGGAATTAGTTTTTACTGCTTACCATTTTAATTCCTCTATACACATATATACACACTTAATTGAAAGATTAATAATTTTGTAATGTTATCGTAAGAGTTACATTAGACCAACAAGAATGACATAATTTTTTTTTTTTGAAATATAATTACTAATTAATAACATGATCTTAATTATCAATGAAAATTTATTTTTTGGCCATGAGTAAAAGTTTGGTAATCAAATTTAACCGACACCCAAATAAATATTCAGTCTACTCTAGTTCAAAAAAAAAAAGTACTCAAAACAACTCAAAGATACAGAAATGAAAATAAAAAGATGAAGCAAAAATTAATCAGAACCAACAAAACTATCTTTCATGTTGATGATTAAAATTCGAATATTAACTTTTTTTAAAGCTTTTTTACAATAAAATCACAGCCACAATCTACTGATTTCCAAAGCAAGCAATGCTAACTTTTCTAGAACCTCGAACTCAGAAGCGCGAACGAAATCTCGAATTCCGTCTTCAATCTCTCTTTATTTCTTACTAGCGCAATTCTTTCTCTTTTCCTTTTTTTTTGTTCACCGCCTCCGTCAATCTCTTCTTTGTTGTTACTTCCTCCCCTTTTTCTTTCTTTATCTTTTTGTTCCTTCTGACTTTTCTTTTTTTTTTTCTTTTTTCGTTTCTAACTTCTGTTTCTTCTTTCTTTTTGTCAATTTTTTCTCCCCCCTTTCTTTCTTTTCCTTTCCTTTTGTTTGTTTTTTATTTCGTCCCTTTTTTTTCCTCCTCCTTTCTTCTTGTTTTGGTTTATTTATATAATAAGGTGAATGAAGTGGTTGGTCAAATGTGATATTGTATGGGAGTAAGAGTGTGGGATTATTAGGCTAAAAATTTGGGGTTACTTAGTTAATAAAAAAATCAGATTCTTTTAGATAAAGTTTGTTATCAACAAACTTTATCCTAACGCTTCAAAGATTTATTTTTAATAAGAAAAAATTCGTTTTTTTTTAAAAAATCTTACACACACACACACACACACACATATCATCCTACTTTTAGACTTAAAGTAAATTATAAAAATAAGAAAACTCAATATTTACACTATAGTTTAAATCATACAAAGAAAATATAATAGTTTACTTATTAAATTCTAATTAAAATTTTTTCCATATATATATATATATAATTTAAGAATGTGAGTATTATTATTATTTATTTATTTACTTTAATTAAATCAAATCTACTAAGTGTAAGATAAAAGTTTAAAACATCAATATTAGGCCTAAAAGGAATATTTCTACTAAAATAGTATAACATTTGAGTGTGGTCAAAAATTAGTTGTTCACAGCATGCCCCTCTTTGCTTGGAAACATGAAGAGTTTTCAGGCAAAGAAAATGAACAAGGTGACTGATTTTTTACCTCACTATTAACAAGGAAGAGAATATGAAAGAAAAGGATGTGACCGAACCTTGGTTTTAGGCCGCCTACATATCCCGGGTTATAAGGGAATCAGGCCACGTGTAGTTCAAGTGAAAGAAGAATGATGGAGTAATCTTAGAGGGAGAGCCGAGTGAAGTTCCGTCGAGGTTCCGATCCGCAGTTCCGACTATTACATCACAACGAAAATAAAATTACATACTCTTGAAATCTAAGAGTCATAAAATTTCTATCTAAATGCCATCTGGAGTCTTGTCTGATTCTTGACTTTCTTCTCCTATTGATTTTAGACTGAAACTTGATGCTCTCCGATATAAAAGACTATGAAATATTCTCGCAGGTTTGCTTCTTGATCCGGTGATAGGAAGATGGATCTTGAAATCCTCTGCATGCATCCTGTCAAAGCTGCTTGCAGCTGGTGTTGAGATCAAACGTTCCGCTTTCTCTGGCGAGAGCTGGAATCTTATTTTTACACATCCAATCCGTACTTTGCAGAAAAACCTACAAGCCATCACGAACAAACAAAACGAATAAAATATTTCTGCCCCAGTTTGCACTAGGAAATTTTTGTGAGTTATTGAAAACACATTAAACTATCTTTTCTATTGGAAAAATAAAAAATTGAAAAAGACACACACATTTTTTATTTAAATTAAATAATGGGGGATGTCGTACCCAATGTTAACAAGAATGCAAGAAACCAGGGGATGTAGTACCCTGTGTTGACGATAAGATGAGGCACGTGGCACTTTGAGATGCTACTAGGGAATGTCGTACCCTATATAGGCAGAAAAATGCAACCAGGGGATGTAGTACCCTATATTGGCAATGAGATGAGGTTCATGGCTATCTGAGATGCTACTAGGGAATGTCGTACCTCATGTTGGCGAAAAGTAATGCAACCAGGGGATGTAGTACCCTGTGTTGGAAATAAAGTGAGGCTCTTGGCTCACTGGGATGCTACTAGGGAGTGTCGTACCCTATGTAGGCAAATAGGAA
>ML431148.1:4992-25606 GCA_005239525.1 Nicotiana knightiana
CTCCAGTCGGTACTAATTGTAAATGAGTTCCCAAAGTGTTCCCCAAAGATCTTCCCAGAGTCCCTCCCGATAGGGAGATTGACTTTGGAATTGATCTACTCCCCAACACTAACCCTATAACTATTCCACCTTATAGAATGGCTCCAGCAGAGTTGAAAGAGTTGAAAGTGTAGTTGAAAGATCTTCTAGATAAGGGATTCATAAGGCCAAGTGTCTCACCTTGGGGCGTACCGGTCCTGTTTGTCCGAAAGAAGGATGGGTCTTTGCACATGTGCATTGACTATCATCTGCTGAATAAAGTCACCATCAAGAAAAAGTACCCTCTTCCCAGAATAGATGACTTGTTTGATCAACTTCAGGGTGCCTAGTGTTATTCCAAGTTTGACCTTAGATCGGGATACCATCAGTTCAAGGTTAAAGAAGTCGATATTCCAAAAACAGCTTTCAGGACTCGGTATGGGTATTTCGAATTTTTGGTAATGTCATTTGGTTTTACGAATGCACCAGCAGCTTTCATGGACCTTATGAATAAGGTCTTCAAGCCCTATCTTTATCTGTTCGTCATTGTGTTAATTGATGACATCTTGATTTATTTCCGTAGAGAGACTGACCATGCAAAACATCTCAGAATTGTATTGCAGATGTCACACCTCCTTTTACCCGATAGGGGTGGGATAAGGGAGTTTTTCCAATTTAAGTGACATAATCGAATTTGAGATTACTTATTTAATTTTTAAAGTCGCCACCCAGATTTTTTACGATGTTCCGAGACACCATTTATTTTTAATATCCCAAATCGAGGAAATTTTGACTCCATTTAAAAATTCTGCGAACCAGAAGACCGGGTAAGGAGTCCAAGTGAACTCTAGCCCATTACATGTTTATGAAGGAATTTTGAAATAAAATTTATAATGACATTTATAACATTTGCCTATATTTCATCATCTTTCAAAGCAGGAATAAAAGAGTTTTGAATAAATCGAAATTTTTTGCCAAAATTTTGGACATTTTCCCTACTGATTTGCCTAAGTTTTTATTTTCGGAATGTAGGTTTTCAAACTTATTTGTATTTCAAAAATCTTAAGGTGTGATGGCCATTTTATCAACTCCTATGATTTAGTAAAAAAAATCAGAACACAATTCCTTAAACCCAATTGGTTTTGGGCCTGAAATTGCATTACGGTCACTTTTAATCTACTTGAAAAATGCAGTAAAAATTATTACATTTTTTTCCGACTGAACTAATAATAAAACTACCTATGGGTATTTGACAGATTTTCTGAAAAATGATCTATGTGATACTATTGCATACGAACATACAGATTTTATGAGTTTATGACTCTTTAAGCGGGTTTTGTAATTTTCAGAACACTTTCAAACTAATAGATTTTCCTAAAACAATGTAAATGAATTTGTAACATAACTTTCAAGTAAACAACTTCAAATTAGCATGCTTCATCCAACATTCAAACCAGTGCAGACTTATCAACAAATTTCAGTCATGATTTAGCAAAAAAGAAAGGATCTTTACATCTTATTAAGAAAATACCTTGACAGCAGCAAGAACACAAAAAGAAAATAAGTCTCTGAAAAGTTGAGTAAGAGCAGCAGCAAGAAAACCCAAGCAGGAAATCAAAACCAACTTCCAAATGAAAACCTAGAAATCCAGAATACAATGTGAAAATCAGTAGGAGTTCTTTGCTACCAGTGAAAGAAAGAGACTCCAGCTTTCTATTTCAGGTTTAAAAAGTGTATCTGTTTTCAAGTGTAAAAATAAATTCGTAAGAATCTTTGTGAAATCTAAGTATGTGAGAAAATTATGTGTATCTGAATCTCAGAATCCCTCCTCTTTCTTTTTTTTAGAATGAAAAGTTTGAATGTATTTATAGAATGAGGAGGTGAAACGGGATGAGAATTAAGGCCCATAGAATCTGTCAGAATTCCCTATAAATTAGGGAAAATGGCATCTTCTGTGCAGAAATGGATAGCTTTCCAGTTTTTGGAACCTTCCTTATCTTAGAAAATGGATAAGTGTCCTATTTCCAGATATTTTCGGATCTTATGCTTTTTCCTACCCAGCATTGGGACATTTGTCCCTATTCTAGAAAGTTCTAGCACTTTCTATAATGATTTTCAGAATTAGGTTTTAAAAATCGACCCAAACCAGATTGGTTTTGGGCCTAAGTCAAGTGACTTTTAGTCTGAAGAGCCCAGCTCTTAAGCTTTCAAAGCTATGGGCCTGTCCATTTAGCCAGGCCCAATAATAATAAAAAAAAAACAAAGTTATGGGCCTGTCTATTTAGCCAGGCCCAAACCATTAACAATGTCACGACCCAAAATCCAACATAGGTCGTGATGGCGCCCAATACCGGAGTCAGGAAAGCCAACAGTTGTTTACTAGTGAGATTATCCTTATTTGACATACCAACCCCACAATTTCTAAAATTTTAAGCTTAGATCATTTAAATAAAAGTGGATACATTAACCAACTTCAATAAATACAACCACAAGGATCATGAACCAATATATACGGTCCCAAAATATAGAGTTTACTACGTGTGTGCCAGGAATTAGTGTCACAAGTCAATAAGAGAACTAGTAGAATATACAAAAGATGATACAAATTGTACTGCTGTCTGAAAGAAGTAGATAGAAATAAATAAAAGATAACTCTGTAGTACTGCTGAGAATCGCCAAGGGAGTCAGCTCACCGTGGAGTCAGGTCCAGAATACACGTCAAGCTCCGGTCGGGTAACCAGATGCACCAGCCTCAGAACATGTACAATTAAGTACAGAAGTGCAGCATGAGTTCATAAATATATATATGTACCCAGTGATTATCCCGCCTAACCTCGAAGAGGTAGTGACGAGAGGTCGACTTGACACTCACTAAGGTCCAATAAAATGATTAGCAATATATAATATCAGTAACAGACGTACAAGGATGATAAAAGTAGTAAACATTTAGAATAGAATTGATTCAAATAAATACTGAAAGTAAATATACAATTTATATCTCATTATTCTTTTCTTTCCTTCAAAAATTTATCTGAACACTCAAAATCCATAACAGAATTCTTAACAATTTAACATGTGCATAAAGGATTAGGACAACCGGCCTGAGCCATCATAATGATCATATCTGTGTATTGCCGAGGGTCGAACGGCCCGAACCATAATATGTATATATCTTTCAATCTCGCTGTGGCATACGGCCCGCTCCCATGAGAGCGGGGGAAATAACACTCCGCTCGCGGAATGTAAATTGCGAAGCGGTCACATGCACACACAATCCACACATTTATTATTCATCAATTACTTTTCGTGAAAAATTCCTTAAAAAATTACTTAAATTTCATCATCTCAGGAAAACAAGACGCATATAAAATTAACTAACTAAGCATATAATACATTTCAAGGAAAACATAAAAACATGGTGTAAGCCTAGCTACCCAGACATAACAATAATAGCCGCTACGTACGGACTCTCGTCACCTTGTACGTACGTAGCCCCCACAGTTATCACATATAGAATTTACATCACTTAGGGGGACAGTTCCCCCTTAGAAGGTTAGAAAGGAGACTCACCTCGCGTCGCACCTACTCCCCAGGTCAAGAATGCGCCCGAAACCTCGAACTTGACACCCACAGACTCGAAACTAGACAAATGTTGTACAGATATGTTAATTTATATTCAAAGCAGGGAATTCTCCTATTGCTTATCCAAATTCACCATTCTTGAAGAAATTTAAAAATCCAACCCCGGGCCCGCATGCTCGGATTCTAAAAATTCTCGAAGGAAACACTCACCCATAGCCTAAGGACCATTATTATACGATTTTTACTTGATTTCATAGCTAATTCACATGTAAATTCTCAAATTATCGAAAGCCCTAGGTTACTACCCAATTCTTGATTTTTCACTAATTATGTGATTAAACTTAACTAGGAATTCATGCATGAAGCTAATATTAGAGTAGAATTTACTGACCTTCAATAACCAGGTCGTTTGCCCCTCTAAAATGGTGGAAATCGCCCCAACGAAGAAGAAGAAGATGAGAAAAATGAATTAAAACCCGTGTATAAGAACACACTATCTGAATAGTGTTTCCACACCTACGGGTCGAGGACCGCACCTGCGAGCAAAGGCTTGCACCTGCGAAATGGACTAGGAACCCTGGGCTCGCACCTGCGGATTGGAGACCGCACCTGCAAAATTTTGTCCTCACCTGCGAGAATTTGCCTAACCGCTGGGGGTCGCACCTGCGAGGCTGGCACCGCAGGAGCGGTCCCGCACCTGCGACTGGTCAACCGCACCTGCGGTCACACCAGAACAGGTGCACCAGCAGCTATTTCAGCTGGGTTTTGGCCTCATGTGGTGTCCGAGAGGCACCTGGGCTCACCCGAGCCCCCGTCCAATTATACCAACAAGTCCCAAATCATAATACAGACTCGCTCGAGACTTCGAAACAACCAAAACAATGTTAAAACTCAAAATCACCATTCAAAACCCCTAGAACCAAACTTAGGAACTTTAAGTTTTCTTGACTTTGCTAACAACGCGCCGAACCGACCTATACTACTCGGAATGACACCAAATTTTGCAGGCAAGTCATAAATGACATAACATAACTATTCCAGGTCTCAGAATTCCGTTCAGACCTCGATAACACAAAAACACGTCCCAAACCACAATAGGAACTTAAGGAACTTCTTATTTCAATATTGGGCGCCGAAACACTACCGGGTCATCCAAAACCCATTCCGAACATACGCCCAAGTCCAAAATCATCATACGAAGCTACCGGAACCATCGAAACTCAATTCCGGGGTCGTTTACCCAAAATGTTGACCGAAGTCAGAGTTGGCCTTAAAGGCCAACCTTAAGGAACCAAGTGTTCCAATATTGCTCTAAACACTTCTGAATCCCGGACCACCCGCCCCCGTAAGTCATAAATCATAATAAGCCGCTATGAGAAGTTTCATTTAGGGGAACGGGATCCGATAACGCGAAACGACCGGTCGGGTCGTTACAAACAACACAAAACAAAGATATAATAAACAAAATGAAACAGAAAGAAAAAAATGTAACACTGTATATATATATATATATATATATATATATATATTATCTACTTTTATCTTCATTAATCCATTTTAACTAATTGATTATTAAACGAAATAAATATATAAGACTAAGCGAATATAATTACCCTAACTTTATATACATTTTTTAATTAAGCCCGACATTAGTTGATTAAATCCGATTTTAGCCAATAACAATTACATAATCCAAATAATAAATAAAAAATAATGGGGGTAGAATAAAAATAAAGAAAAATGCATAATAACAGAAAAGAAATGCACAGACAGAAAAATAAAAATAGGGGCAGAAGAAAAAATGCGGAAATAAAATGCAAGAAATAATAACGGAAATGAAATAAATGCGGAAATAACATAAAATAAATAAATTAAAGGATCTAACCATGAAAACTCCCTCAATCCAAGAATCACGTCTAGGAGTTTAAGATCCTCGATGGGAGATCTTCGCCAGAGGATTTTTTGGCGCTAGGAAATAAAAAGGGGGTAAATCTTAGGGTTTTAGCCTTTTTAGACCTAAGATCTACAGATTTTGGGGGGTTTTTTGGGGATTTGGTTGGTATGATGAGGTTTAGGAGGATGAAAGGAGTGTATGGTGTTAATTTGGGGTTTTTTGAAGGTTAGCCGCCGCCGATGGAGAATTCCAGCGGGCGGCGCCGCCTTAAGAAGGGGTGGCGGCAGAAATGAGGGTGAGAGGGAAGGGGGGCGGCTAGGTTTAGGGTTGGGGGAGAGAGATGTAAGAGAATGAAGAGTGTGGAAATGACCGGGGGGTGAAGGTTTTAGGACATTTTTATATTAAAAAAGTGAGGGGTTCCGGACCGTTGGATCTATTAGAGATCAATGGTCAAGATTGAGTGGGGAGATGGGTATGGATCAAATTTTTTTAGGGGTTGGGCTTGGAGTTTTAGGTTGTTTTTGGGATTGGGCTTGGTGTTCAAGACTTAGCCCAATCTGATTTTCTTTTGAGCTAATTAGCCTCTTTTAAATCTAAATAATTTTTACTAAACTCTAAATTGAATAATAAATTATCTTAAATTGTAAAATTACACTAATCATCTATTCATATTATTTACATGATTAGCCAATCTTAAATTTAAAGAAAAAATACTTAATTTATTACTAAAACTAAAAAGTAAAGATAAGAACAAACAATTTTTTAGATTTTCTTTTAATGAAGCAACTAATTATGTGATTAGGCATTAAATTAAATTAAGAACCTAATAATGCAAGATGATGAAGTTTTAAATATTTTCATAACTTAAAAAATGAAAACATGCGACTAAAAATGCCAATAATTTCAAATAAATACCAAAAAATCCTTAAAAGAAATAAAAATCTACAAAATAAGACTAATTGATTCATTAATTTTATCGGAGTATTTTAGTAAGGTAAAAAATTACATGCTCGCAGCTGCCGCTCTTTGCTCGCAAACATGAAGAGTTTGCGGGCAAAGACAAAGTGAGCAGTTATGAACAACTTTTACCCGTTTGGATACCCCGTGGGAAGGACTTTGGACAAGCTTGACCGAACTTTGCTTCAAAGGTTTCCTACATATCCTTAACTATAAAGGAATCAAGTTAGTGTAGTTCTGGGAGTTTTGGTAGCTGGGACTACCGGAAAGCTATGATTTTACTGCCGATGTTGCTGCTTCTGAGCTCCTTATTACACCAAAGTAGCAAAAATAAAAAAGACTAGCTAAGTCTATCAGCTACTAGTTACAAGATCCCTATCTGTATATTCTAATGCTTGGTCTTGAGTCTTGGCTTTTCCTGACTTTGACTCGGATCTTGATGCTTGTCAGCTGCAGACGCTGGTTTCATCTTTTCGTTCTTCGGATCAAGGCAGGATATACAGAATGGATGACTTCAATATCGTCTTGGATAGTCCACGTCTTCCCTGCTTCTGCACTTTGGATTCAACCTTCTCTTTCTCTTTTTATTCTGAATCGAAACTTCTTCTTTTGGTCGTCTCGAATCCATTGTCGTAGAGTGCAATATGCGCAAAAAAAACAAACGAACGAAATTTTCTGCCCTAATTTTCACTAAGAAAAATTTTGTGAGTTATTGTAATGATTCTATACTACTTTATTATTGAAAACGATGAAAAGTTGGGAATTGTGCACCCGAAGTGAATGTAGACTAGGGGGTGGATATCCTATACTTAAAAGTGAAATCAACTAGGGATTGGAGAACCTATGTTGACAATATTGGTAGGTTATTCCATCGTCAGAAAGATCGCCAGGTTATGCCGGCGTAAGAAGAAAATCAACGGGTTATGCTGCTGACAGAAAAAGATCACCAGGTTATGCTGGTGCCGGGAAGAAATCAACATGTTATGCTGTTGTTAGGAAAGTATCACAAGATTATACCAGCATCTGGGAAGGATTAACAGGTTATGATGTTGCCAAGAGAAGATCACCAGGTTATGTTGGTGTTGAGAAAAGATCAACAGGTTATGCTGTTGTTGAAAGAAGATTACCAGGTTATGTCGGTGTAGGGAAAAGATCAACAGGTTATGTTGTTGCCAAGAAAATATCACCAGGTTATGCCGTTGTTGGGAGAAGACCAATAGGTTATGCTGTTGTCAAGAAAAGATCACCAAGTTATGCTAGTGTCTGGAAAGGAAAAGAGATCACCAGGTTATGTCGGTGTTTGGAAAAGGTCAACAGGTTATGCTGTTGTCGGGAAAAGAGTACTAGGTTATGCCGGTGTCTGGAAAGGTCAACAGGTTATGTTGTTTCTAGGAAAAGAGACCACCGGGTTATGCTGATGTTTGGAAAAGGTCAACAGGTTATACTCTTGTCAGGAAATAATTACCAGGTAATGCTGGTGACTGGAAAGGTCAACAGGTTATGTTGTTGCCATGAAAAGAGACCATCAGGTTATGCCGGTGTCTGGGAAAAAGTCAACAGGTTATGTTGTTGTCAGAAAAAAGTTACCAGGTTATGCTGGTGTCTGGAAAGGTCAACAGGTTATGTTGTTGCCATGAAAAGAGACCATCAGGTTATGCCGGTGTCTGGGAAAAAGTCAACAGGTTATGTTGTTGCCAGGAAAAGAGACCACCGGGTTATGCTGGTGTTTGGGAAGGATCAACAGGTTATGTTGTTTTCAGGAAAAGATTACCAGGTTGTGCTGGTGTCTGGAAAGGTCAACATGCTGTGCTGTTGCCAGGAAAAGAGACCACGGGGTTATGCCGGTGTCTGGGAAAGATCAACAGGTTATGTTGTTGTCAGGAAAAGATTACAAGGTTATGGGTGTCTGGAAAGGTCAACAGGTTATGTTGTTGCCAGGAAAAGAGACCACCGGGTTATGTTGGTGTCTGGGAAGGATCAACAGGTTATGTTTTTTTCAGGAAAATATTACCAGGTTGTGCTGGTGTCTGGAAAGGTCAACAGGTTATGCTGTTGCCAGGAAAAGAGACCACCGGGTTATGTCGGTGTTTGGTAAGGATCAACAAGTTATGTTATTTCCAAGTAAAGATCACCAGGTTAGGCTAGTGTCTGCTAGGGAGTGAGACTCTATGTTGGAAGAATCACCGGGTTATGCCGGCATCAACTAGGGATTGGGATCCTAAGTTGGAAAAGTCATCGGGTTATGCCGGCATCAACTAGGGATTGGGACCATATGTTGGCATCAACTAAGGAATGGTATATCCTAGGTTGGAAAATGTGTAGCTAGGGATTGGAGCTCCTATACTACCTTAGGTTTAAACTGTTTTCAACATCATTTCCTCTTCTTATTTTGATTATTTTCAAGAAATGAGTAAGGGAGGAAAATAATTTTAGAGGGAACTTTCCTTTTGGGGTTGTCGCTGCAACGCCGCTTCTAGACCTTGCGCATTTTCTTTTGGTTTCACCTACTTCTTGCAAGGTTACTTTCGAGTTACACCTGTTTCCTTCAAACAAAGAACAATTGTCAGTTTGAAATGGTGGTTGGTTTTGCGGCCTTGATTATTTTAACTTGCTTGATCTCGACCCCTTTGATGAATATCTCAAGTTCTTGCTTGCTTGCTGGGGATTGGGTTTTATCTTTAATACTGAGGATCTTGGCTTCTTGGATTTTACTATGGTAATGTGTCACGTGGTACCCAACATTCTGACTTTGTTTGCATTTTTAGGTCTTTCAGGTTTTGACTTGTTTTTCTTTTGGATTTCGGAGCATTGGTGAGATTTAGGCTCCTCGAACTTTGCTGTAATGGCTAGTCGCGTGGGACTTAACCTTTCCGACTTTGTTTTCGCTTTTATTGGCCTTTCAGTTTGACTTTTTATTTCAACTTTCAAATTTACAACATTTGGAGTATTTTGACTCTTCGATCTTTGCCGAGATGATTAGCCACGTGGGACTCAATCTTTCAACTTTATTCGCCTTCACGGGCGTCTTAATTTGGTTTTCTCCTCCCCAGAGTTTTTGAGTTTGAAGCATCGGCCGCTATGGACAGTCGAGATCGACTCGATGCCCCTGATGAGGCTAGGTGCCTTTTGCATATTAGCCCGTGTCAAATGAGAGCCCTGTAAATCGTTTTGCCATCCTTTCTTTGCCTTACTTTAGAAACAGAGTTAGACTAAAATGGATTGAAAAAGAATAACAAAGAAATAAAGACAATGAATTTTGACAAGAAATATCCCTTTTCGGGGAGAGAAAAGAAGGACTTATCTGGAGCGTATGCGGCCTTCAATGAACATGACATGCCTCATGGACTGGATATCCGATATATATAAACCGTCCGGCTCTCAGAAATTCGTCACAACTTTTACCTCGAGATTGGGAAACCTTGCCCTGGACTGTGTCCATATCAATGAACAATTATCCTCTTTTCAATCAGTGGTGCCCTTTGTGGGTTTTCACCAACTAACCTCTCTCATTTCTCTTCTCGCATCGCCTTGTAGTGCTCTTTGCGAGTTTTCACTATCAAGACTCTCTCATTTTTAATTTCTCTACTCACCATCGCCTTAGGGTGCCCGTGCGGGTTTTCACCAGTAAGACTCTCTCATTTTTAAATTTCTTTCATTTGTTTATATCAGATCCAAATAAGTGCATCCTCCAATTTTGGACATCTTTGCTGATTGATTGGAAGGACTTGAACAGGATTTGAGGTAAAAAGAATTTGTATCGAATTACAACTTTGGAACCTTTTGGCGGAACATTGCCGAACATATCGTAAAACTTGCCCCAGCTTACACTCTTGGGGGAAATGTGGAGCTTTATTTTGGTGTGACTGAACCCCAGGGAGAGGCTGCCTACGTATCCTTTCAGAATCAAGTCGAACATAGTTCAGGAAAACATTTTTGTTTTGTTTTGATTTTTCTTTTCTATATTTTCTTTTCTCTTCTTTTCTTTTCTTTTTATCTGTTTTTTAGGAGGGTTCCAAGGAGGGTAATGAAATAAATATAGATGGCTCAAAAAGAGTTTACAAAAGTTGATAGTGCTTGGGGGTAGCGTGAATGAAGGCCTTCGTCATTTCGATCGAGGAGCATCAACATCAAGAAAAGGTCAAACATAGTACCTTTTGACTGCATCTGCATTGACAGTCGTTTCAGGGTCGTTTCCTTCGATGTCCCCTAAATACAATGCTCCTTTTGGTAGCAATTTCCTGATGATGTATGGACCTTTTCCAATTTGGGGTGAATTTTCCTTTCGCCTCTTCATGGTGCGGGAGGATGCATTTTCGGACGAGTTTCCCCACCTCGAAATTCCTATGCTGAACTTTCTTGTTATAGGAGCGGGCCATTCTTTGTTGGTACAACTGCTAGTGGAAAACTGTGGCCATCCTTTTCTCATCAATCATGGTTAATTGTTCCAGTGGGGTTTTGACCCATTCATCATCCTCAATTTCAGCTTCAACAATGATTTGAATGCGAAACGCAACTTCTCGTGCGATATCCCAATAATGCAAAACGCAACTTCTCGTGTCGTTGCCTAGAACTTTAAATGATTTTTATGAGGATTTTCTTGATGTTTTTATTTGCTGCTTCAACGGTGCCATTGGCTTTGGGTCGGTAAGGGGTGGAATTACGGTGTGTAATTTTAAATTGTTCACACACCTCCCTCATCAAATGACTGTTTAGATTTGCAGCGTTGTCAGTAATGATAGTTTTTGGGATACCAAAATGATAGATAATGTTGGAATGCACGAAGTCCACCACTTCTTTCTTAGTGACGACTTTGAAAGTGACTGCTTTGACCTATTTTGTGAAATAGTCGATGGCAACCAAGATAAATCTGTGTCCGTTTGACGCTTTTGGCTCGATTGGCCCAATGACATCAATTCCCCAAGCAACGAACGACAAAGGTGCTGACATAGGATGCAAATCTGAGGGCGATGCATGAATCAGGTCGTCGTGTATCTGACACTGATGGCATTTCTGAACAAAACTGAAACAATCCTTTTCCATGGTCATCCAGTAATATCCTGCCCGCGGGATTTTCTTTGCAAGGACGTATCCGTTCATATGGGGACCACACTCCTGAATGCACTTTGTTCATAATCTTTTTAGCTTCTTTGGCGTACACACACCTTAACAGGTTCAAATCTGGAGTTCTTTTATACAACACTTCTCCGCTTAAGAAGAAACTGCTGGCGAGCCTTCTAATGGTTCTCTTTTGGTCTCCACTAGCCTGCTCCGGGTATTCGTTTGTCTTCAAGAATCTTCTAATATCATGATACCATGCCTGGACATCGGGTTCCATTTCAATCGTATTGCAATAACGATGTCTTTCTCGGATTTGAATATCCAATGGGTCAATGTGGACATTGCCCGGATATGGCAGCATTGCAGCTAAGGTAGCTAATGCATCAGCTAACTCATTGTGGAATCGAGGAATATACTTGAATTCGACGGATTGAATCGCTTGCTGAGATCTTCCACATGTTGTCTATATAGAAGAAGCTTGATATCTCAAGTTTCCCATTCACGTTATGCTTGTTTAATGATCAAGTCATAGTCCCCCATGATTAACAATTATTCTAGATCCATATCAATTGCCATGTTCATGCCTATTATGCAAGCTTCGTATTCAGCAGTGTTGTTTGTACAAAAGAAACGAAGACGGGCGGTGGCTGGATAGTGTTGTCCTATGGGAGAAATCAAGATTTCCCCAATCCTAACACCCTTTGCATTTACCGCTCCATCAAAGAACATTTTCGAAGTGTTGGTGTCTTATGGAATTACTTCAACTTAATTTACTTCCTCATCCGGTAAATAAGTGCTTAAAGGTTGGTATTCATCATCAACCGGATTTTCAGCCAAATGATCGGCCAAGGCTTGGGCTTTCATGGCCGTGCGGGTGACATAGACAATGTCGAACTCCGTGAGCAGGATTTGCCACTTTGCTAGCCTTCCTGTGGGCATCGATTTTTGGAATATGTACTTCAGAGGGTCCAACCGAGTTATGAGATATGTGGTATAAGCTAGAAAATTATGTCTGATCTTTTGAGCGACCCAAGTTAAGGCACAACAAGTTCTCTCCAGTAGAGTGTATTTGGCTTCATACCCAGTGAATTTCTTGCTCAGATAATAAATGGCTTACTCCTTCTTTCTGGTTGCATCATGTTGCCCGAGGACACAACCAAAAGAGTCCTCCAAGATGGTTAGATACAATAACAAAGGTCTCTTGGGCTCAGGTGGGACCAACACTGGCGGGTTTGACAAATATTCTTTGATTTTGTCAAAAGCTTCTTGGCAAACCTTTGTTCATTTAATCGCTGCATCTTTCTTTAGTAGCTTAAATATGGGCTCACATGTGGTTGTAAGCTGTGCAATGAACCAGCTAATGTTGTTTAATCTTCCTAGTAAGCTCATGACTTCTTTCTTGGTTTTCAGAGGTGGCAGATGTCGGATAGATTTTATCTTTGTTGGATCTAACTCAACGTCCCTTCGGCTGACTATAAACCCCAAGAGCTTCCCAGATGGGACCCCAAATGCACATTTAGCAGGGTTCAATTTCAAGTGATATTTGCGCAGCCGCTCAATGAATTTTATCAAATCTTGGACATGGCCTTCTTGGGTCCTACACTTAATAATTACATCATCAACATACACCTCGATTTCTTGGTGCATCATGTCATGGAAGATGGCAGTCATAGCTCTCATGTAAGTTTCCCGCGCGTTTATCAAACTGAATGGCATGACCCTATAACAATAGGTTCCCCATGGTGTGGTAAAAGCTGTCTTTTCAGCATCTTCTTCATCCATCAGGACTTGATGATACCCAGCATAACAATCCACAAAAGACTATACCTCATGTTTGGCACAATTGTCGACAATGATGTGGATGTTTGGTAACGGGAAGTTGTCCTTGGGACTCTCTTTGTCCAAATCCCTGTAACCAACACATACTCGGATCTTCCCATCCTTTTTTGGTACTGGGACTACGTTGGCTAGCCATGTAGTGTATCTGACTACTCGGATTACACCAGCTTTTAATTGTTTGGTAACCTCTTCTTTAATTTTATCGCTGATGTCTGTTTTGAATTTTCTTTGCTTCTGTTGGACAGGCGGATAATCGGGATGAGTTGGAAATTTGTGTACCACTAAATCGACACTTAGTCCTAGCATATCATCGTAAGATCATGAAAACACATCTCTAAATTCGAACAAGAGTTGGATCAATGCATCTCTAGTTTTTCCTTCTGTGTTAATGCTTATCATGGTCTCCCTGACCTCTTCCGAATTTCCCAAATTGATTGGCTCGGTTTCATTTAGGTTTGGCTTAGGCTTGTTCTCAAATTGTTCCAATTTTTAATTTATTTTTCTAAAAGCCTCATCTTCATCATATTCGAGCTCTTGATTCATTATTTCACAATTAGATGGAGTTTTAGGATCTAGGCATGAAGTCCGCAAGCATGTCATTTTATTTAAAGCCGCATTATTAGGACTGAAAAATAAGAAAAAATAACAAAATCAGAAAGGAAAACACAAGAAGATCCATAGACGATGAAATATTGATTTCATTTCATTGAATTTGAAAATAGTAGGGTTTTACATCAGAATTTAAAAGACAATAAAATTAAAAACACTCGAGTTATACCCTGAAATAACTCGGAGTATAGAGAGGATGGAAAAACATGAACTACCGAGATTCCCGCATGACTGGGAAGGGAGTAGCTTTCCAATTTGCAATTTGGCATTTGGTCCCATGTATTTCACCTCAGCTGCGCTCGAGCCTTCACCCGGCTGAATCATGTGGACTTCATAGAGAATTTGCCTCATTGCTTCATAGATATCCTCAATTTCCTCTGCCGTAAAGACCTCTTCTGCCTCTTCTATGTACTTTGGCTTGCAAAATGATTTGGCGAGGTGCGGAATTGGCTGAGGCAAAACCCACCCATCTCTCTCTTACGTTTTTCAGCCCATTCGGCATCATCATTGGTAGCTTGAAAACCTATGCCAAAGAATTTCTTATTGCCAGGCAACGTAACAGGTTTGTGATGCCCTGTAAAGATGCCCCAAGCCCTTTCCCCAGCTTGTATCCGTGTTTGATCATTTCACTGGCGACCATGATGGATGCGCTCGACAAACAGGGTTGAGGACGTGGAGTTCCTTCCTATCACTGTTCAACAAGCACAATTTCGAAAGCCTGGTAAATAATGTGTTAACTTCCTTCTCTTGCCTCAAGATAGGGGACCGACGGGTCCCTGTAGATTGACTGTTCATCTTCTCCATGGACAACTGTCTCTTGGTTCTCATATTAGAACTTGACCATTTCATGGAGGGTAGAGGGTACGGCTCCCGCAGTATGGATCCAGGGCCTTCCTAGTAGAAAGTTATAGGAAGTGTCCATGTCCAGAACTTGGAACGTTATTTCGAAATCCACAGGGCCAATGGTTAGGATTAAATCAATTTCTCCTATAGTATCCCTTTTGATGTCGTCGAAAGCTTGATCATATCAATCCCAATTTCCATTCTTTGCAATGCTGACAGAAGGCAAATATCTACCTCGGATCCGCCGTCCAGCATGACCTTTTTTCATAATAACTCTCACATTTGACTGTTAAGTGCAAAACCTTGTTATGGGCAGCTCCTTCGGGAGGTAAGTCATTTCGGCTAAAAGAGATTCTGTTGACTTCAAAGAAACGCTCTACCTTTCTTTCCAATTGTTCAACCGTAGTCTCGATTGGCACATACGCCTCATTTAACATCTTTAGAAGGACTTTTTGGTGCTCACTCGAGCTCAACAACAGATACAAGAGTGAAACCTGAGAAGGATCCTTTCCGAGTTCATCAATCACAACATACTCCGATGTTTTCATTTTTTGAAAAATTCCTCGGCTTCTTCGGCAGTAACAGGCCGTTTGAGGGGGAAACTTTTCTGTTTGGATTTGTTTAACTCTTCTAGGTTATGATACTTCCCAGATGGGTTTATTTAATTCACTTCCCCTCTGAATTCATTCCCTTTATAGGTGAGCAGTGTCTGATTATAGTTCCAGGGGATGGCAGTAGTATCTTTTATTGGAATTTGTGGCCTGCGACTGATGATCAAAGGCTCATCCAGTTTTGGTGAGATGACTGGCCCTTTTGCCACATACGTCCCCTTTGGTCATATATTATTGGCAAATTTGATCTTAGCTCCAACCTCTTTGGAGGGCTCAACATGAGCTACCTGTTTCTGGGAGCTCTTGTGACGTATAGGATGGCTTCTTTGGTTGGTGGTACCTCTCTCTCTACTTTCATAGCTTTTTCTTCATTCTGGGTGGTAGGCTTTGTTTTCTTTTCATCCCCGACCGATTTTTCCCCCGTTTTAGATTTCTTTTCTGTGTTTGCAATGGAAATGATGGCTTTCAATGCAGGATCAAACTCCTTGTCCTCGCAAATCATTCCGATGATGGGCCCATTTTTGTGGGCTGGCAATGGGTTGTTTGTTACATTGGGGACTTCCCCGTCCCTCAGCACTACCTTTTACTGTTCAATTAGGCTTTCAACTGCTCTTTTGAGAGTCTAATAGTCCTCAGTATCATGCCATTCCGCCCCATAATGATAGGCACACCTAGTACCTTGTCTGTATGATGGAGATTCTGGATTCTTCCTGTTTGGATGCATGGGCTGCAAAAGACCCATCTGAACCAATTTTGGAAAGAGGCTAGAATATGACTCACTAATGGGTGTGAAGTTGGTTCTTCTAGGTGGTTCACGGGGATGGGTATTGTATTGGTAGTTGTTCTGGGGAGGACGTGGATTATATAGAGCTTGGTTAGGATGGTTATTTTTGGGAAGTGGAGCTCTGTTCTGATTGTATTGTTGTTGTGGCCATGTGTATGGCTGAGCATTCATTACTGCGTAGGGATGGGGAGGCATAGCATAGGTCACGTCTTGATGAGGGAAATAATGTTGTGAAGCTCTGGGAAATGGGTCTGGATAGTCCCGAAGTCGTTGAGAGCTTCTTAGGCTTGATGCCGTCATGACTCCCTGTTATTTCTTCTTCCTTCTTGCTAGGCCTCCGAGCCGCTCTGAATGGCTTGGGAGGTGGCTCTCAGGGCTGACTGACTCAAGATACGGCCCGTTTTTAAGCTATTTTATGCCATTTCACCAATTTTGATGGCCTCCGCGAACAGTTTGCCCAAACCTATGACTTTGACTCCTCCCAATCGCTCATATGTGGTGTTGTGCACTCAGTATTCGTTATGTACCGATGATCGGTGATGCTGCAGATAGATTACGATGTGTTGTCTAGCTTCAGAAGCATATGCAGTGTTAAATCTTCTAGTCGTTCATTTGTGGTATGAGGCGGGTTCATATGTATGGTTGGTAAGCACAGATTTGGGAACATTGGCTAGTGGCCTTGTTATTGTGACTAATGTGGGTTCATGGCAAGGTGTCGATTTGAGTATAATCGGTGGGCCATCTCCTACATGATGAGTTTGGATCGTGTGAGGTTTTCATTCGATGGAGTGCATATGTGATCACTTCAGAGTATTTGGGGAAGTTGTTTGACTATTGCAATGAAGGGTGTTGCTTGTCAGAGTCTTCGGGGCGTTCTATGACCAGTATTGCATGAGTTTTTGAAGTATTCAGCTAAATAGTCATGCGGGATCGGGCATGCTTTGAAGATATGGTACCTTGGGTTGTTGATGGGGTGTTATATGGCTTCGATCTAAGTGGTGGAGTCTTCTAAAGACGATCGGATTGTAGGGTCATGGGCAGTATCAATTTCCAGATCGGGAGATTGCTTGGTTATTTCTTTGAATGGGCATATGCTGGTGTAGCACGGGTTTCTTGACGCATATTAGCTATGTATCGAAGATCAGATTAAGATGAGTGGTTATCGAAAGGTTCTGGCAAGTTCCAGGTCTTATGTAGCCTTTAAGGGCTTTTGGATTTGTCTACGGGTGGGCTTGAAAATGGAAGTGCATGGTAATTGGATCTTTAGTGTTTCCTTGTCAAGAAGAGTCTACATGTCAATGTTGGAGTGATGCAAGCAATGGCTTTGGGTTCCCAGGATGTTCCCTCAGGGCGATCATATCGAAGTGAGTTACTTTTGGGTTGGCAGTCTGCGTGACTCGATTGAGTTAGAGGCCATTGGTTCTGATTACTCGATTATGTATTCCTGAGTTCCGGAGAATTTATCATGGTTATGACCATTTTCGGAGTTGATATTTTCTACAGGTATGGAAGCTATATTTCGTGTGGTGGTGTTCTCCTGGATTGAGTTAAATGAAAGATTCTCGGGTGATGAGGTGTTCAATTTGCTTATGGTTCAGAGTTGACTATGAGACTTTCGTAGTGTTGTGAGTTAGCATTTTAGAGATGATTCACCGTGTGGGTTTGAAAGGTTGCATGTACAAGGTTGCAGTTTAGCTTTGGAGGGAAGGATACGAGTTCTTGATATCTCGGACAATTTCGGGTGTTTGAAGTCTTGTTGGCACTATGGGATTCCCATCGAAGTAGAGTTCGCCTGTTGGCAAGCACATTGTGTTTCGACTTATGGGTGATTCTCCGTGAGATGATGGATTATGAATTACGTGTCAACTATTTGAGAAGCCGTGTTGAGATTGGGTATGAAAATTCTTATATTCGTGAGGCTCAGAGGCTGAATGTTCTTTTTGGCGGACTATTGCTTGATTGCGAGTTGTGAATGAGTATAGAAGATTGGGTGATTAATGGTAGGTGTTATAGAAAGGTTTCTATAGATTTTTGGAAGGTTTATTACATGTTTCAGGATGACCGGAATTTGGTTTGGGGATTATTTTGAGCACGGTGAGGGTGTGTAATCTGTATCAGACTAGATTTGCTTGCTCTTGCGTAGTTGTTTCCACATGTATATCATCGGGCGGAATGGGTGTTATTCGCACCTTGGTTTATGTTACATGTCTCTCTTTTATGCTACAGTGGGTTGTGAAGGTTACATGATTCTTCTCACGCATATTATGATTCGGTTTAGGTCTCATGGCACTGCGGGCGAGGTGGCCTTGTGATGTTGCTTATTTTATTGCACCACAGTTGTGCTTGTGTTTCTCAGTATTGTTTGTTCCAAATGATTTCCCCACAGTTATATTTTGTGCATTTTGTTGTGCTCGATGTTAACGCACATGTGATCGGTGCGCCCGAGTATTATGGCTCGATGGATATCCTGTATGGATTGATATGATGGGATCGGGTTGCACGCCGCACCGGTACAGTGATGAAATGTGGCTCCTTATTTCTATTTCGTGTGTTTTGCTTTCACTTTGTTGATAATAGTTCATAGTAAAATGCTAAAATTTCCTTGCCTGCTTAACTTGCTTAGTAGTTTTCTTATTTAGTTTTCTTACTGTTATCTGTCATATCTGAATTATTACTTGGTAGTGTACGGAACTGGGTTGTGTGTGACTCCATATGTTTATTGTTGAAGCTTGTCGGTGCGGCTGCTCGTATTGGCTGAGATGAGGTTTCTAGGCCTGAGGTTTGCGCTATTGTATTGGGATGAGGAAGGTTTGGAAGAATAACACTATATTTGTTGAGGATGTGGACAATGGCCCTAGTCAGGCGAGTGAGTTTCTTGGCTTATTGATCAGATGAGTGGTTAAACGGTTATGCGTGTTTCTTTCATAATCGGTAGGGTATGAAGGTTCTGAACGAGGTTCTAACCGATATGAGATTTGTTATCAGCGCCAGATTTATTTTGGGCGGTAATGGTGGTCAGTAGTCCCTACTGTGAGTGTCATGATTTGGTACAACTGGTTCAGACTTATATAGTATCTGGCTATGGGATTCGGGTCTTGTAATGAATTCTGGATGATAGAGATTGAGTTCTACGGTTTAAGGACCAAGGTCGAAATAAGGATCTCTAGTTATGTTGTGTTGGAAGGCTTATGTTGATCAGGGTGACGTGGGGATTCCCCAGGGTTTATGGCTAGTAAGGTTACACCGTGATTTGGTAGCTTTGAAAAGACTCCTGGCATGTTCGAGTATTACACCGTGATTTGGAAGGCTTAGGAACTCAAGATCGAAAGAATTCACTCGCTCTCAGAACTAACATTCATATGCCACAAAAGATGCACCATAGGCTTGCTCGTAGTGTAATACTCTACTAATCGAGCTCATTCAGTCTAGGATCAAGTAGGACTTTATTCGGTTGTAATGTAGGTTGCGGGACGGGTAGGATACATTTGGATATAAGAGTGACTACACCTCCCTAAGCACTTTAATACATATACTTTAGCGCTCAACCTCAAACTTATATTAAGCCAAACTCCACCTTCACATCAATGTTATTACCCCATACTTCTTTAAGCACAATTACATTAAGAGTCACCACATATATTTTTTTCTTTCAAAACAATACAACTATTTATTTTCTATTTTTTTATTTTTTTTATTATTTTTATTATTATTTTCTTCTTTTCTTCTTTCTTTTTCAAGTGACTCTTACTTTTCAACACAGTGCACATTTCTCCTTATTTCAATTATTCCCCTCAAAAACCAACCTACCACCCCACACTTTAACTTTTCCATATTTCATCACTTTTTCAGTGCTTACGAGAGGTGACAAGGTTCAAATATATGATCGATTCAAACAAAGGGGTATGGCTTGTAATGTGGTTGCCAAAGAAACAGGATTATAGGCTCAACGGGGTTAACTACGATACATAACAATTAGGTGGGTAAAATATATATAGCTGGCTCAACAAAGAAATGCCTATATCACTTCCAAGACTGAACAAAACTTCTATTTCGCTTTGCACACACACGGGGCAAGTTCTAGACATCAAATGCAATGAACAGAATAGTATACAAATCTCACACACACTTGGCACATAACTCACTCAGGATTGGATCTATCACGACACTCCAGTCAAAGCAGTTAAGCAAATCTTAAGAATTCCTGATTTAAGGTATTTATCCTGGAGTCAAAAATTGAGCCTAAGCGTCACAACCAAAGTATTAATTATTCTCAAGGCATTAGCAAGTTTCGAGATATTGCTCCTATTAAGACCTTAACCATATGATTCCAACTCCTAAAAATTAAAAGCTACCTACACCCGGTTCAATTAAAAACCATTGGAAAAGAACCGTGGTCCAAAGAAAAACCAAGGGGGAATT
>ML431149.1:0-16463 GCA_005239525.1 Nicotiana knightiana
TTAATATTGTTGTAAGTTATGTGTTCTTTGTCAAGACAGTGTATAACATCAGCGGAATCAGTTTCCACTTCTATTGGCGTAAGATTATTTGTGGATGCGTAGCTCAGCCCTTGATGTAGAGCTAGTAGTTCAGCGTGTTGTGATGAATCTGCATGTACTGATTTCATGAATCCGTGGATCCATATAAAATTTGCATTCCTGATCAATCCTTCGATACCTGAGAAATCACTAGTACTTCTAAAAGCACCATCAGTGTTAAGTTTGGACCAAACTGTTGGGGGGCCATGCCAAGAAACATTAGTTGAAATAGTCCTAGTAATATTGGTTGTTTTTTTTCAGAATAGAGCCTATATTCTATGGCATGATTCATTACTAAGGAGGTTTTGAGGGTTAGGTTTGTATTATTAATGTTGTTATTATTCCTAGTAAGCCAAAGATTTCACATTATGAAGGGAAAAAGGTCTTCCCATTTGATGATGCTGGGAAGCAGATTTGAGCAATTATGGATTGAGGGGTTCCAAGTTTTATGAGTGATAAGCCAGTGCTCGTTGGTGGTGGAGATATAGACTGCAGGAGTAGGAGTTTTTAATAGGGTGAACCAGAATTTTTTTGCCGTATCACAGTGAAGAAAAATATGTTCGATGCTCTCTTCTTCTTAGTGACAGTAGGTACAGGTTTGGTCGATATTTATGCCAATAGAGTATAAGTATTTCCTAGTAGGAATTCTGTCGTGGTAACAGAGCCATAGCAAGGATTTTATTTCATTGGGGCAGTTAAAGGACCAAACCTATTCAAAATATTTCCCTGTTGGGGTAGTGGTAAGATCATTGATGAGGTTGTAACAAGATTTAGTGGAGAAGATTTCATTGGTAGTTCGACTCTAATAGATTTTATCATGGAGATTGCTTTGAGAGATTATGATGGAATTAATCTTGTTGAATATAGAGGTGGAGATGTCAAATGGTATTTTATCAAGGGCCCAAGAGTTATTTAGGTAGAGATCCTTTGGAGTAAGGAGGAGATCACCTTCATTTAAAGGTCCTATAAGGATTTGACGAAGAGGTGGGCAGTTAGGAATCCAGCTATAATTCCAAATGTCTATGTTGGAGTTGGGGCTAATAGACCAGGTTATTCCTTTTGCACAAATAGCCCATCCAATTTTGAGACTTTTCCAAATGAAGGATGGGTGTTTAGGTTTTTTGTTGATATATTTATTAACAAGCATATTTGCCCACGGGGATGTTGGGTTATTTAAAAATCTCCAAGCTAGACTTGTAAGGAGAGTTTTGTTCTTGGCATGGGCTTGCTTAATACCCAATCCCCCGATTGATTTGTCACAAGTAATAGTGCTCCAATTTAAGAGGTGTATTTTTTTTAGTGTTAGTCGTTCCCCAAATGAAGTTTCTAATGATTCTATTAATAAGCATAGTGATTTTCCTAGGTAACAAGGTGATTTGCTGTCACGAACCGAATTACCCTCCGAACGGTCTCGTGATGGCACCTAGTCCCTACGACTAGGTAAGACTAAAACTTGCGGAAAATAAGGCAAAACAATAATATAAACAGTAAAGAAGAAGTAATAATATAAAATTTTTAGCCGCTCGACATTTACAACTTTTACTTTCCCAAAACCCGGAACATCACAAAGTCACAAACTCTGAACTACTGTAGCTTTATACAAAGAAATAAGGAAAATGTATCTATGTATCTCCCATATTTGTACTAGAGTAGGAAGGGGACTCGTGAGATCCTGCGGACGCGGTAGAATTACCTCGCGGTCTCCTATGCAGCTGCTAAGATGCGCCTAGCCATTGTATTATGTGCTGGTACCTGGATCTGCACATGGGGAAAACATGCGCAGGAAAGGGCGTGAGTACTCCACATTTGGTACTCCATAAGTTCTAAGCCTAACCCAGTCAAGTAGTGACGAGGTCAGGTTGAGGCTCTACTGAGTTTTAAAACAAGTAAATATAAATTTAAAACAGTGAAATATAGATAAGCAATGATAAATATGGTTAATGGAAACTGGAAGAATTAATAACAGAAAGAGAGCCCTCGACTCAGCACAACATATATCTCAACAGTAAATGTGCAATTTAGTACAAGGGGAAAGCTCCCAGATCTCAGTCCATTGTCCCAATTTAAATATGCATTTCAGTACAAGGGAAAATCTCCCGGATCTCGGTCCGTAGTCCCAATTTAAATAAAAAATGCAGTAGAAGGAGAAAGCTCCCGGATCTCGGTCCGTAGTCCGAATTTAAATATGAAATGCAGAAGTATGTCGGATACGGCTTAATTAAACAGTCCAGGAAAAAGCAACAGGCAAGAATAGAGTAAACTACCTAAGTATGATGCAACTAGTAGCAAATAAGAGGAAATCAAGTAAGGATAGGTAGGCATGCTTATCCTTAAGCTAACTACTCAGTTAAGACAAGAAACAGTAATATAGGAATGAAAATGAGTGATTGCACGGAAGTAAAAATGGAATTTTGAAACAATGACCCGTGTACGCACTCGTCACCTCACATACACGATGTCCACATAACAAAATCAGTATAAAAATGCCTAAGGGGAAGTCCCCAACACAGAGTTAGGCAAGCCACTTACCTTGACTGCACTAATCAACTCAATACCACGCTCGAAGCTAATATCACTTCAATTTGATTACATAACGTAAATATCACTTCAAGGAATCAAATTAACTAATAAGTTCGAAGCTAACACGCGAAATTAGGAAATTTGCCCAAAAAGTCCCCTGGGCCCACGTCTCGGAATCGGGTAAAAATTACATTTTCCAGACACTCATTCACTCATGAGTCTAACCATATAAGAACCTCTCCAATCAGAGGTCAAACACCCAAGCAAAACTCAATAATTCGGTCTATGAAGTTCATCCCATTTTTCCCATTTTCTACCCAAAATTTTCGAAATTAAAGGTTGGATTTAAGATTGGAATCATGGAAATTGATCTAAAATGGATAGAAATCACTTACCCAAGTTATCTAGGTGCAAAAGCCTCCAAAAATCGCCTCTCCCGAGCTCTCAAATTCGAAAATGGTGAAAATAGGCTTAAACCCTCGAATTGGGGTTTTAATGTTCTGCCCAGGCCTAAATTGTGATGTGCGGTCGCGGTCATAGAGATGCGATAGCATAGGCTAAGCCACACCCTCCTAATGCTGGAACACAGTGCGATAAAAAACATCCAGTTGCATTCGCGGAGCATTCCTGGACTGGACCCTATGCGTTCGCAGCTAAGGCCCATGCGAATGCACAGAGTGAAGCTCCCCTGCCCGGCCCAATAGCCCTTATGTGGCCGCGTTCCTCTTATTGCGATCGCACTGAACAAAATCAGCTGGGTCCAAACTTCTTCTCCGCGATCGCGGCCCAAAACACGCGATCGCACTGAAGGATTATCTGATGCTCAAGAAAACCAGAAACAATAGGCGAAAGAAGTCCATTTGAGCACCCGAAACACGCCCGAGGCCCCCGGGACCTCAACCAAACCTACCAACCAACTCTAATACTTCATTCAAACTTGGCCGAGCCTTAAAAACACGTGTCATAGCATCAAAATCATCAAAAATGCATAGATTCAAGCCTAAGAACTTATGAAATTTCTAGAATTCACACCCGATGCCGAAACACGTCTAAGCTCATCCGAATGACCTCAAATTTTTCACACAGGTCATATATGACATTACGGACCTGCTTTCGCTTTCGGTATTTCATTCCGAGTCCGATATCAAAATTTCACCTATTGGCCGAAATCTCCAAAATTCTAACTTTCGCCAATTCAAGCCTAAATCCACAACCGACCTCGAAAACACATTCCGAACATTCTCCTAACCCCAAAATCACCCAACGGAGCTAGCGGAGTGTACGAAATTCCATTTCGGATCCATCTTCACACAGCTCTAGCTACAACCCGATTTCTAAAGCCAAATTCCACATTTATGGATTTTGTGTCCAAAATCACTCCGGATTTCATCACTCAATACTCCGACAAGTTCCAATAACATAAATAGACATGGGAGAAGCGTTATTTGGGGATCGGGGGCGCTAATCTCAAAATGACCGACCGGGTCGTTACATCCTCCCCCTCTTAAGAAAATCGTTCATCCTCGAACGAGCATAGAAACATACCTGAAGTTGTGAAAAGATGAGGGTACTGACTCCGTATATCACGCTCGGTCTCCCAAATCACCTCCTCGACTGGCTGACCCCTCCACTGAACCTTTACTGACGCAATATCCTTTGACCTGAGCTTCCTGATCTGCCTATCCAATATAGCTACTGGCTCCTCAATATATGACAGATCCTTGTCCAACTAGACTGAACTAAAATCCAAAACATGAGTCGGGTCACCGTGATATTTCTGGAGCATAGAGACGTGGAACACCAGATGAACCCCTGCTAGGCTGGGAGGCAGGGCTAGCTCATAAGCAACCTCCCCAACACGTCGCAACACCTCAAAAGGGCCAATAATTATCGGACTCAGCTTTCCTTTCATGCCGAACCTCATGACGCCCTTCATAGGCGATACCCGAAGAAAATCCCGATCACCAGCCATAAATGCCAAGTCACAAACCTTCCAGTCCGCATAGCTCTTCTGCCTGGAATGAGCAGTGCGAAGTCTCTCCTGAATCACCTTCACCTTGTCCAGGGCATCCTGAACCAAGCCTGTACCTAACAATTGGGCCTCGCGTGGCTCAAACTATCCCACGGGAGACCTGCACCGCCTACCATACAAAGCCTCATACGGCGCCATTTGAATTCTAAACTAGTAGTTGTTGTTATAAGTAAACTCTGCAAGAGACAAGTATCGATACCATGACCCTCCAAAATCCATCACACAGGCACGGAGAATATCCTCGAGAATCTGAATCATGCGCTCAGAATGCCCGTCCGTCTGAGGGTGAAAAGTTGTACTCAAATCTACCCTGGTGCCTAACTTTTGCTGAACGGATCTCCAGAACTGTGAAGTGAACTGTGTACCTCTGTCTGAAATGATAGATACTGGGATTCCGTGGAGGCGAACAATCTCTCTGATATAAATCTCAGCCAACCTCTCAGATGAATATGTAGTCAGCACTGGAATGAAATGGACTGATTTGGTCAGCCGATCCACAATCACCCAAATAGTATCATGCTTCCTCAAAGTCTGAGGAAGTCCAACCACAAAGTCCATGGTGATCCGCTCCCACTTCCACTCTGGAAGATCAATCTGCTGAAGTAGCCCTCCCAGTCTCTGATGCTCACATTTGACTTGCTGACAGTTGAGACACTTGGCTATGAACTTCACTATATCCTTCTTCATCCTTCGCCACCAATAGTGCTATGTCAGATCCTGGTACATATTCGAGGTATCCGGATGGATGGAATACCGCAAACTATGGGCCTCCTCAAGAATCAACTCTCGAAGCCCATCCACATTGAGCACACAGATCCGACCCTGCATCCTCATCACACCATCATCTCCTACAATCACTTCCCTGGCATCACCCTTCCAGACTCTATCCTGAAGAACCAAAAGATGGAGATCATCATATTGGCGCTCTCTGATACGGTCATAAAGGGAAGATCGAGAAACCTCACAAGCTAATACCCGGCAAGTGTCAGAAAGATTCAATCTCACGAACTGACTGGCTAAGGACTGGACATCTAAGGCTAGAGGCCTCTCAGCTGCATGAAGGTATGCCAAACTCCCCAAACTCTCCGCCCGTCGACTCAAGGCATCGGCCACCACATTGGCTCCGAATAGGGTCGAATAAGAGGCTACTCGTAGTGCCGAGCCATTTCCTGAAAGGTCAGGCGATAATACTTCGACAACTGACCCTGTTATAATGAGAATGCTCGAGGATCTTACTAAGAGAATAGAATCGGGAGAAAAGAAAATCGAGCCCAATGACAAGAAGGTGGAAGCCTATAACTCTTGAGTTGATTAGATTCCGGGGCCACCACCGATCCTAAAGGGAATGAAATCCAAAAATATTGTGCAAAAACCATTCCCTCCAAGGGCGGCTCCGAAGCCCATACCGAAGAAGTTCAGGATGGCCGATATACCAAAATACAACGGGACCTCGTACCCCAACGAGCACGTTACCTCTTATACGTGTGCTATCAAAGAAAATGATTTGGAATACAATGAAATTGAGTCAGTATTTCTATACAATTTTGAGGAGACCTTGTCGAAGGAAGCTATCATTTGGTATCACAACTTGCCACAAAACTCTATCGATTCATTCTCCATGTTGGCAGACTCATTTATAAAGGCACACGCTGGAGCTATAAAAGTTGCAACGAGAAAATTGGACCTCTTCAAGGTGAAGAAGAGGGATAATGAGATGTTGCGAGAGTTTGTATCTTGATTCCAAATGGAACACATGGAGTTCCCACCGGTTACTGATGATTGGGTTGTTCAGGCTTTCACCAAGGGATTGAACCAGCGGAGTTCGATCACATCACGCCAATTAAAGAAAAATTTGATAGAGTACCCGACTGTGACTTGGGCAGATATTCACAACCGATATCAATCGAAGATTAGAGTCGAGTACGACCAACTAGGATCCCCCTCAGGTTCAGTGCATTCTGATCGGTCGACAGGTAAAAATCAGAGAGATGTTGATAGAGAATCAAGGTCGAAAAAATATCGGTATCATCAATATGTTTTAGAAAGAAGGAATAACCATCCAGGATGTAACTCTACCCGGAATGATCGGAAGGGTGACCAAGGACAAAATTCTCGGGGACTCATAAGCAAAACTGGATTCGACAAATATGCAGATTTCACAAAAGCACCCCGATTATCATAGTATAACTTCAATGTCGATGCCTCGGGTATTGTATTGGCCATCGGGAGGATCAAAGACACTAGCTGGCCCAGACCTATACAAACTGATCTCTCTCAAAGGAATCCAAAACTGATGTGTAAGTACCATGGCACGCATGGCCATAGAACCGAAGACTGCAGACAGTTGAGAGAGGAAGTAGCCCGACTATTCAACGAAGTTCACCTCCAAAAATTCCTCAGTGATAGAGCCAAAAATCACTTCAAGGAAAGAGATGCCAATAGAAACAACGAGCAATAAGAACCTTAGCATGTTATCCACATGATCGTCGGTGGCATTGACGTCCCACAAGGACCTATATTCAAATGCACCAAAGTATCAATCACAAGGGAGAAACGGACTCAAGATTATGTGCCTGAAGACACTCTCTCATTCAACGACGAAGAAGCGGAAGGTATCTCACAACCGCATAATGACACCTTGGTAATTTATATTTTACTAAATAAAATTCAGGTTAAACGTGTTCTCGTGGATCCAGGAAGCTCTGCAAACATAATCAGATCGAGGGTCGTACAGCAGCTCGGCCTGCTAGACCAGATTGTACTTGCATCAAGAGTCCTAAACGACTTCAACATGGCTAGTGAAACAACAAAGGGAGAAATAATCCCGCCTGTGAACATGGCCAGGACCATCGAAGACACAAAATTTCATGTCATCGAAGGCGACATAAGGTACAATTCACTGCTCGGAAGGACATGGATCCACAATATGAGGGCAGTACCGTCGACCCTTCACCAAATGATGAAGTTCCCAACAACGGATGGTGCGAAAACAGTTTATGGGGAACAACACGCTGCAAAGGAAATGTTTGCAATCGATGAGGTGACGCTGATACCAGCACCTTCGACTTCAGAAAAGTCGATCACCAAAAATAAGCAAGCGGCCAAATAGAAACCACCGTCCCCAGCCTCGACCAAATTAGATAAACAAGTAATCGAAGAAGATGAAGAGGATTTTCTCACTCCTCGAACTTTCGACCTTCCCGAAGAATCGGATCCAACCAAATCAACGGTCGAAGAGCTGGAACATGTGATACTCATCGAGTATCTACCCGAACGTAAGGTATACCTGGGAACGGGGTTAACCCCCGAACTCAGGAAAAAACTCATTCAATTTCTTATTGATAACATGGATTGCTTTGCATGGTCCCATTTAGACATGATAGGAATCCCACCCGAGATCAAAACTCATCGGTTGGATCCCAAGTTCAGACCGATAAAGTAAAAGAGAAGGCCTCAGTCTGAGGTGAAGCACGCCTTCATAAATGAAGATGTAACTACACTTCTTAAAATAGGGTCCATCCGGGAAGTCAAATTTCTCGAGTGGTTAGCCAACGTAGTCGTAGTCCCCAAAAAGGGGAACAAACTTAAAATGTGTGTAGATTATAAGGACCTGAATAAAGCATGTCCAAAAGACTCTTTTACTTTGCCTAATATCGATAGAATGATCGATGATACGGCTGGCCACGAGATACTTACTTTTCTCGACTTCTATTCTGGGTACAACCAAATCCAGATGGACCCAGAAAACCAGGAAAAAAACTTCTTTTATCACTAAGTATGGAACTTACTGCTATAATGTAATGCCCTTCAAGCTAAAAAATACGGGGGCTACATATCAACGCCTAGTTAATAAGATGTTCGAAGAACAGATAGGAAAATCAATGGAAGTTTACATTGACGCTATGTTAGTTAAGTCCCTGCGCGCAGAGGACCATTTGACTCATTTGTAGGAGACATTTGAAATCTTGAGGAAATACAACATGAAACTTAACCCTGAAAAGTGTGCTTTCGGGGTCGACTCGGGAAAATTCCTAGGCTTCATTGTGTCAAATTAGGGAATTGAGATCTATCCCAATAAGATCACGTCCATCGAGGACATCACCATTGTAGACAGTGTAAAAGCCATTCAGAGGCTAACTGGACGGATAGCTGCCCTAGGCCGGTTCATATCGAGGTCGTCAAATCGGAGCCACAGGTTATTTTCCTTACTTAAAAAGAAAAATGATTTTACATAGACTCCGGAGTGTCAGCAAGCATTGGAGGAATTGAAACGGTACGTATTGAGCCCACCTTTGCTCCACACCCCAAACACAGATGAGAAGCTACACTTATACTTGGCGGTGTTCGAGATAGCGGTAAGAGGAGTATTAGTTCGAGAAGAAAAAGGTATGCAGTTTCCAGTTTACTACGTGAGTCGAACCTTAGGAGATGCTGAAACCAAGTATCCACACCTAGAAAAATTGGCACTTGCATTAATAAGAGCATCTAGAAAACTAAATCCATATTTTCAATGTCATCCTATATGTGTTATTACCACATATCCTCTTCGAAATATATTGCATAAGCCCGAGTTATCGGCCCGATTGGCCAAATGGGCCGTCGAACTCGGTGGGTATGATATTGAATATCAACCCCGAACAGCCATCAAGTCTCAAATATTAGCAGACTTCGTGGCAGACTTTTTGCCAACCCTCGTACCCGAAGTGTAAAAGGAACTTCTGCTAAAATCGGGTACATCATCGTGGGTATGGACCCTCTTCACGAATGGAGCCTCGAACATGAAAGGGTCCGGGATTGGTATTGTTTTGAAATCGCCTACGGGCAATGTTATTAGACAATCGATTAAAACTGCTAATCTAACTAACAACGAGGCTGGGTATGAGGCTATAGTTGCAGGTCTCGAACTAGCCAAAAGTCTGGGAAAGGAAGTCATCGTAGCTAAGTGTGACTCCCTACTGGTAGTTAACCAGGTAAACAGAACCTTCGAAGTTTGAGAGGACACGATGCAAAGGTACTTAGGAAAATTGCAGGTCACCTTACACCGCTTCAAATAATGGACCCTGCAACATGTGCCTCGAGAATAAAATACTGAGGCCGATGCACTTGGCAACTTGGGATCATCGGTCAACGAAGACGAAATCAGCTTGGGGATTGTTGTCCAACTCTCGAGGTCTGTAATCGAGGAAATTCACGCCAAAATCAATTCTACAAGCTTAACCTGGGATTGGAGGAAGAAATGCATCGAATATTTGAGGAACGGGAAGATGCCGTTAGATCTCAAGGAATCGAGCACCTTACGAACTAAATCCACTCGGTTTGCATTAGACGAAGATGAAACGTTATACCGAAGAAAGTTTGATGGTCCATTGGCAGTATGTTTGGGGCCGGGAGATACTGACTATGTTTTGCAAGAAATCCACAAAGGCACTTATGGGAACCATTCTGGCGCCGGGTCACTAGTTCGAAAGGTCATCAGAGCAGAATACTATTGGGATAGCATGGAGAAAACTCTAAGGATTTCGTTCGAAGATGCCACAAATGTCAAAGGTTTGCACCAATGATTCACCAGCCCAATTAATAGCTTCACTCGGTCCTATCCCCATGGCCATTCATGAAATGGGGAATGAACATCGTCGGTCATCTGCCATCGGCCTTAGGTAAAGCTAAATTCATATTATTTATGACTGACTATATCTCTAAATGGGTTGAAGCACAGGCCTTCGAGAAAGTCAGAGAAAAAGAAGTGATTGTCTTCATATGGGATCACATTGCATGTTGATTTGGGATACCTGCGGAGATAGTGTGTGATAATGGAAAATAATTCATCGGCAGTAAAGTAACGAAATTCCTCGAAGATCAAAAAATAAATAGGATACTATCAACGCTATATCACACTAGTGGAAATGGATAGGCCGAATCAACAAATAAAACTATCATCCAAAACTTGAAGAAAAGGCTAAACGAAGCCAAATGGAAGTGGAGAGAAAAATTGCTCGAGGTTCTATGGGCATATCGGACATCATCAAAGTCCAGTACTGGAGCAACTCCATTTTCCTTAGTCTATGGCTCCGAAGCCTTAATACTTGTCAAAGTCGGATAGCCCAGCGCCATGTTTCGACATGCAACAGAAGAATCAAACCACGAGGCAATGAATACTAGCCTAGAATTGTTAGATGAAAGACGAGAAGCGGCACTAGTTTGAATGGCCGCGTAAAAGCAACGAATCGAGAGGTATTACAACAGAAGAACCAATATTCGACACTTTAAAGTCGGGGACTTGGTCTTAAGGAAAATCACCATCAATACTCGAGACCCTGACGAAGAGAAACACGGTCCTAACTGGGAAGGACCCTATCAAATCCTTAACATAGTCGAGAAAGGATTATACAAGCTTGGAACAATCAACGGCGAGCCATTGTTGAATAATTGGAACATATAACTCCTCAAGTGATATTATTCCTAAGGTATGGATTTCTCCTTTGTCATTCACTTAAATATTCGAAACTAACTTGTTGCAGGTATCCAGTTCAAGAAATCGAGACCTCGGGTTTTAAAGTACGCGTTGCACTTTTTTTCCCTTAGATCGGTTTTTATCCCAAATGGGTTTCTTCGGCAAGGTTTTTAATGAGGAAACAACTATGTGCTACCTGGGAGTAATTCAATAGTATCCAAGTCTTCTTGGCAATCAACCTCGAATACTGGGGAGCATCACCCTCGGATGTTATGTAAATGGGTCTCGATAGAAGGAATTTTGTAATGGGCCTAACGGTCAAATGAACTGTGTCCATATAGATTAGCTGAGTCCCGACAACAAAACATGTATGCGTGTATGAATAATGCAAAGAAGCACTCTTTTTTTTTCTCAAACATCTTGTGTTTGAAGTAGAATTTCTATTATACGAGTCATGTGCTTATGATCTATTGTGCAAAACTAACACTTGCGAAAAATGGCCCAGAGGCCAGGTGCAAGCATACCTCGAACACTCGGGGACTACATACTCGAGCTATCTAAGTTCTAAATCAGAATATCTCAAAGAGGCATCCCCCGATATATAGGCAAAGTCCATCACACTCGGGGACTATTCGAAATGTTATCGGGAAACAAGTCCAAGAGACATACCCGAAGGCTACAGCCATATTAAAGACTACGCTCATATAAAAGGGCTATGGCCAAAATAATGCGGCTCGAAGAAGTCCGACATCCACCATAAACTAAAGGCCTTCAAACACTTTCAAAAGTTGGTTAAATAAGGCTACCCTCGGCAAAGCAAACAAAAAAGGGCTTCGATAAAATCAACCCTCAAAATATTTTTAAGGCTTCGATAATATCAGCCTTTGAAAAATCCTCAAGAGGTATGAAATTATCTTAACACAAGCGAGTTAAGAAAAAATTGGGCTCCGACTGGTGAACCCTCGAAAAACCCAACAGGTACAAAAAACACATGTCAAGGAATAAAGAAAATTTCACTAAGTCTTTTAGCCGAAAAGAGGGAAAGATTATAGCCGTTTTGAGAGGCCAAATTGGCCCAACTTAAAGAGCCTAAGTGCCGACCTAAAAGAGCCTTAGGGCCGATTTAAAAGGCCTAAGGGCCAATATAAAATAGCCTAAGTGCCAATCTAATAAAGTCTTAAGGACGATACAGTTAGAGTTCCAGACCTCGCTCCCACTCAATTCGAACCCAAGGGTTCAGTTTTTACGAGCTTAAACAAACGATTACTGCAGCTCAAAGATTCACATAAAAGGTGTAGTGGTGAGCTCGAAAACTTAACAATCTTTGATAAAAAACTAAGGGGTCTACCCTATCCTATAAAACTATTCGAGCTTGGTTATTTGAGATAACTCATCTACCAATTCGAAATGAGCCATCCTCGAGACAAGTTCTCAAACGAGTTTCGGACTCGGGGACTTGCCTTCGTAACTCAGGGACTTGCCCTTGAAAAAACGAAAAACCTAAGGGTTTATTTCGATCACGAGTTGAACTAAAACAATGAGAACTTTCCAACGAATTCAATTAAACATACAAAGGCATGAAGGAAAACTTATGAAAGCTTCAAAGAAAAATTCTTCATTATATCAAAAAATATATGTACAAAGGGCCAGTCAGGGCCTTACAAAAGAAAAAAGAAAAAGAAGTTACAATCTAATTATGATCGGGGTTAGTCCCCTCAATACCGGCCTCCTCCCGAGTAGCTTCTCCGAGGGCATCTTCTTCAGCAACCGCACCTCCATATTCTCCACTCCCGGATCCGCTGTCATCATCATCATCGGAAGGGACAAGCTGCCTGGCTTTATCCCGAGCACTTTTGCCCGTGCAATCTGTTCTGAGAGGTCAAAACCTCGAGCATGGATTTCCTCGAGGGTTTCTCTCCAGGATTGGCACTTCGCCAAGTCACTGGTCAACTGCTCCCGATTGGAAGCCTCCCTCAGCAGGGTTTGAACAGCTACGACGTCAGCCTGGTACACGACTATGGATTTGTCTGCCTTGTTCTTAGTCTTTTCGATCTCAGCCTTGGCCTCGCTGAGCCTGGCTTCGATCTCTTCGACCTTTTTGGCCTAAGCAGAACTTTTTTATCTAAGGTCTTCGATTTGGGCCAGCACTGAAGATAACTTGGCCAAAGCTACTTCCTTTTCAACAGCAAGATGGTCTATTCTAGCTTTCCACCGATCAGAGTCGATCTTAACCTGGTCGAACTCTGCCCAAAGAAGACCGATCTTCTCCACCTTCTGCCGCAACTGAGATTTTGAAGGGTTAGCTTCCACATTGGAGTCAATTTCATACTGTATCAATAAGGCGGTTATCTGTTTGTCCAACTTGGCCCCCTCCTCATGAGCCTTGGTCAGGTCTGCTCGGAGATCCTTTATGACCTCGTCCTTATGGCCAAAAAGAATATTCAGAGCATTTCTCTCTTCCGAGACCCTTTGAATATCAGCCTCGCACTGATTAAGGTCAGATCGGAATTTCGTAGAAGCCTATACAAAGAAGAAGAACACAAGTTAGAAAGAATAGCCTTAGAAAAAAGATGAAGAGGAATGTCCAAAAAAAACAACAAACACTTACCTTAGAAAAAGACACTGAGCTTCTGCCATGAGGATCAAAGCATCAGTGATATTGGAGGCATCATCGATCCCCATGAAGCAATCCTGAAAGGATCACCAGCACTAGAGCTTCTGCCAATCTCGAGGGTCTTGAACCATTGGACGTCCTTTATCGCCCCTTCAGAAAAGACCGGCATGGAGGGCATTTGGCCTATTGTCATGGTTCCGAGCGAATCGCTCGGAGCGCTCTGTCTGATCCTCTTGGTCTCAAAATCAGCCCTTCCCGGTGTAGAAGTCGATGATCGAGACACCGTCCTCGACCTCAGGAGATTTGGGGACTATCCCCGATTTTATTTTCAAAGCCTCCTCGACGTGAGGCTCGGTTGCAGCAGGCGGCAACTCAGGATGCAAAACAACCTCGATAACCTTTATGGGGCGAGCTATCAATACCGAGGAGCCTTCTTCTTCCTCCTCCTCGTCCTGGTCCCTCAACGTTTGGACCGCGCCCGCCGAGAGACTGACTGTTTTTCTCCTCACCCTTTGAGGTTTGGGTTTGGAGACCTCGGATTGTGAGGGATTTTTCTTTTCTTGTCCTTTTCCGGCCTTGGAACCGGAGAAATGTCTTCACCACCTTCGCACGAAGGCCTTATAATGGCATCTTTGGTTACATAAACAGAAGATCAATAATGGAGAAAAGGAGTAATTGTTTCAGAATACATAAGAAGGGACCTTACTATGGTTTTTGGCCTCCCACTTGCCCTTAGCCAAATCCCTCCACACTCGTTCAGCACGAGTCGAGGTGGAGGCAAGCTTGGGGATCCAATCTTCAAAATCAGGCACCGCCTCGGGCATCCAAGGGTCTGCTGCATGGTCGAAGAAAAATGTTAGACGAGATCGAAAGAGACACAAAACCAAAAGAACCAAAAGCACTTACGTTTGGCTTTCCACTCCCCGGCAAACGTCATTTTTTCTTCTGGTATTATATCACAGGTCCTCACCCGTATGAATTGACTCATCAAACCCCGATCATTATCTTCGTCGATGTTCAAGAAAGGGGATTTGTTTGCTCGTCAGTTAAGTCTGATTAGCCCTCGATAGAGTCGAGGTCTGTATAACCGAATAAGGTGGTCCAATGTGAACTCCAACCCCTCGGCCTCGTTAGAGTAGAAGCGCAACATGATCACTATGCGCCAAAGGGAGGGGTGGAGCTGACCGAGGGTGACCTCGTACCTCTTGCAGAAGTCGAAGATCACGGGGTCGACGGGGCCCAATGTGAAAGGGTAAGTGTAAACACTCAAGAATCCCTTCACATGTGTGGTGATGCTCTCTTCAGGGGTAGGAATTTTCACCACCACCTCTGGACCCCATCTGTAGTCCTTCTTCATGGCCTCAACCTGGCTCTCGGTAATCGAACACATGTACACCGACTTATGTTCGCATCGGTCCCGCATCGACGAGGGGTTGTTAACCTTAAAATCAGTTTTAAGGACACAGGGGCCAGGTACGTATTCATGGACGACCGGTTCTACCTGCATTTTATCGCCGGCCGACCGAGAGGAAAAAGATGGAGCTTTCTCCTTTTGTGGTACTGTTTTAGAGGTCTTCGCCATTTACGTATGAGTGGGGAGTAAAAAGAAGGTTTAAAACTGGTGGCTCCAGTGGAACAACAGTGGCTTAGTAAGCGGCGATGAGAGGAAAACAAGAAGGATTGTGAACTCAAGGGTTAGCGATCAAAGCAAAGTAAAGTTTGAATCTATTAAGGAGCTGGTATTTATAGGTTTAAAACGGCAGTTCAGTGCCACTGGCGGCCGACCGACGACTGACATGCATTGATGGTTTTTTGGGAATCGAACCAACGGGATGCTTCGGTCACATCCATCGCTTACGTCATGAGGATGACGTCATGGGTCGAGGTATAGAAGAATCAGGGCTCAAATTGTTTTTAATCATTTCATTCTACGTAATGCGGGAACTATCTGTATACAGTAAAAATCGAGGATACTCGATTTTACGGGTTCGAGGGTATGTCTCGAGAATGAGCCGTTGTCGAAGCAAGTTCGGGCTCAGAGAATATAAATACTAAGAGATCGAGATCAGGCTTGATCAACGTCGTAGTAACAGAATCACGAGATATCCGCAATCGACCACCAATCCCGGCGAGAATCTTAGAGATAGAACCATTAACTGTTAATAATATCAATCGTGTATTTTCTTCCGAAATTGGAGTCATACCTTATTTAGAATTCCTCTACTATATAAAGAGGAACCCCATTCATTTGTAGGGAGACATTATCACAATTATAATCATACGTATTTACCGCTTACACCATTATTGAGAAATACAAAACACTCTGCTATTTTATTCGCTCTTAACTCTTTACAGTTCTTGTTGTTTATATTACTATTGCTGCTCTTACTGTTCTTGGCACTTGATCTCGAGTCTAATCAGGATCGGGGTCGATAACTTACAATTATACGGATTTGATCCATTTAAAATTGTTTAATTCCTTTGTCTATTTAACTATTTATCAATCGCATTGAATTAGATCACATATTCTTATAATCACATTACAAGATTAATTATTGCTCGTATTTCGAGGTAAACAATGATAGCTTCCAACAAAAGAGTAGATCCAAGAGTTAAGACCACCGCAGTTTCGCAGATTTTGTGGGTCATAAGCACATAAAGTTAGTTTTTTTTGTGTTCACCCCGTTGAAGGTTATAAAAATACATATATACGTATATAGTAATATAAAGTAGCATATTTGTTTATTTCAATTGGATTGTGTGTGGGG